>JAASGH010000465.1:0-11874 GCA_023334155.1 Globisporangium heterothallicum
GCGAACCTTGCCAAGCTGGAAGCAGACAGTGCGTACGACCTGGCACGGTCTCCCTCGAAAGCTGCTGCGGAAAAAGCTCCGATTCCATCCACAGAAGTGTTCCATATCCCTGAGCTCCCGCACGGCCAACACCTCGTGCTCAACATCCTGTCGACGTGGGGGGATCCATTCTACGTCGGACTCATGGGTGTTGAAGTGTTCGATCACACTGGCCATACCGTGCACCTTTCCGATGTTGACAAACAGCTCTCGGCAGATCCGCCAGATCTGAACATCCTCGACCACGACCGCCTCGATCCACGTACCGTGGACAAACTCGTGGACAACCACTACTTCACGTGCGACGAACTGCACGCGTGGCTCGCACCGTTTACTCGAGGACAGAACCACTTCATCTTCTTCGACTTTGACTACCCGTTGTCCATCTCGATGATTCGTATCTGGAACTACAACACGACGCGCATCCACTCGTATCGCGGCGCGAGGTACATGGAGATCGCACTTGATGGCAGATCCATTTTCAAAGGCGAAATCCAGCGAGCTCCAGGTTGCGCGACGGAGGATGTCGATGCGTGCAGCGAGTGCATTCTGTTCACGATGAACCCATCGATTCTCAAACTCATTGAGAAATACGAGAAGCAAAAGCCCGCTGCGATCCACGACATTGCTCACACGAAAGATGCTGCTGAGAGTGGAGAACTTGGCACGGACACGATTGGCGGTATTCATGGAAGCCCAGACCCGAGACAGTTGGAGCGACCCAAGACCGGCAGCAAGGAGCGTCGATCTTCGCGGCAAAACCCGCTCAGCATTTCTGTGGGATCCGGCGACGATCGATGGAGTCTCAACAACGGAAGTGGAGGCAATCCGCATGTGTACGCTCCCGTGACACCGCTGCCAAAGATGAAAGCCACAGCGGCGTCACTGCTTGTGCATCAAGGCGCAGCAGCATCACGGCCGTGCACCGCTCCAATCGTGTGTGATTCAGCACCGGAGAAACCACTACATTGCAAAATGGTCGAACTCGTCATGGAGGCCAACTGGGGGGATCCCTACGAGATCGGGCTCGCTGGAATGCAATTCCTGGATGCCAACTACATACCTCTCAAAGTCAGCTTAGAGCACGAGCTGATCTCGGCGCCATTCGAGGAGACCAAGATGAAAAACCTGGTGGTCACCTACGGAGCGAGACACTTATCTACGAATCCGGAGGAGATGTGGTGCGCTCCGCTGCAAGAACTGCTGTCGCTTTCAGTGCGGAAGCGAGCCATCCGTGTCGAGTTTGGCCGCACCGTGAGTCTTCGAGCGCTGAAAGTGTGGAATTACAATCTCACTTTGGAAGACTCGTTTAAAGGCGCAAAGCAGATCGTCGTGTATGTGGACGGAGTGAAGCACACGAGTTTTTCATTGCGGAAAGCGCCTGGAAACACCATGGATTTCGACTTCGGCCAGTTCTTGTATCTGCGACACCAGCAGTATGCAAGCGCTGGGTCAGCAGAAAACCCACGGGTGTACGCAATTGACTCGCCGATGAAGCCAGTCGCCAGCAAGACAGGCGACGTTGTGTCGAGTCCGCCTTCTCCAATAAGTGGGAAGCAGCAAGACGTGGATGCTGCCGCAAACGACACGTCCAGGTCGAGTAGGTCGTCTGATACTGGAAATGTGCCTCGACGGAGTAGAAGTGATCTGCATCGTCAGATGAAACCCATTGTGGAGCTCTTTCAGCAGTACCAGACTCCGCTGTTCCCGACCGGTTATATCGTCAAGATCGCGATGATGTCGACCTGGGGGGATACATTCTACTTGGGACTGAACGGCTTGGAGCTGTACGACCAGTGCAATAACCTGATTCAGCTGCGCGAGGACCTCATCGATGCGCAGCCTCGCGACATCAATATCCTCCGAGATCCAGGTGCACCGCATGACGTTCGCACTCTCGATAAGCTGTACGACGGAGTCAACAATACGTACGACGACCGCCACATGTGGCTTGCTCCGTTCACACCGTCGCAGCCGAACAAGTTGGTGATTTTTTTCAACGAGCCGATCACAATCTCCAAGATCCGTCTGTGGAACTACAGCAAGACACCGCAGCGAGGCGCTCGCGAGTTTGAGGTTTTCATGGATGACGTCTTGATCTATCACGGGATTCTAAAGCAGGCACCGGCACTGTCACTCGCTAGCGACGCCAACCTGGATAGCGAAACGCTCAGCGT
This sequence comes from Globisporangium heterothallicum, assembly GCA_023334155.1. Taxonomy (NCBI): domain Eukaryota; phylum Oomycota; class Peronosporomycetes; order Pythiales; family Pythiaceae; genus Globisporangium; species Globisporangium heterothallicum. Next base: position 2,217 of record JAASGH010000465.1, read on the forward strand.
CATATCGGATAGCTCCGAGAACCGCCGCTTGCGGAAGAAACGCTACGAGATGGCCGAAGCCGCCGCTGCTGCAGTCGATATGACGCAGAGCATTCTGTTCACCGATGACCCCGATGTCATTGAAGCCGAGGCTGCAAACATCTACCTCCCCGAGGACGAGCTGGAGGAAAGCGTGACTTTCTTCGACAATAGCCAAGTCCTTTCGCTGTCAGAGACGTCGGGCCGAGAGAGTATCGTGCGACCGACGACAAGTGCTGGTCGAGGGATCTTTCACAGTCCAAGCGCCACGACCGCAGGAGGGTTCTACCGATAGACTGACGCATTCTGAACACAACAGCTGTATTGCAATACGCATGCACAGCAAAGCAATCGAGCGCGGTTCTGTTTCAGCGCTGGAGCCCGCACACACACACACACACACACACGCTTACATATCCTTTCTCTGGATTCGAGATCATTCTGTGTGTTCGTTTCCAGAGGTTTCAGCGGATGGCTACATTCATTAATTTATACATATTTATGGATCTTTCTTTTCATATATGTGTGTTTGTTTGTGTCGAGAAAGTGCAGTGTTTGATGGGTTTTATAGGTTCGATCTGCATTTCAGAAAGTGCAGTCCATACGTCCGGGTTTATACGTTATACGTTTCTTCCGCATTTTGCATTTGCCCCCACAACAGACAAACGCTCACGCCACTTCCTGGTAGTATATGCGCAGTGATGGAAGCGCGCGGCGTCGGGTCGATCCATCCTCGGCCGCATCCGAGCGCCAAGTTGAGTGCGTCCACGGGTCCGCCAGGCACCGCGGCGGTCCTGTCGACGTCCGCGCCTGCGCACCCCAATACGAGCTCGAGTGGGGTGCGATCCCGCAGCGGATCGAACCGTCCGCCCAGTGCCGGGTTCAACCGCGCCAAGAAAGGCGAGCAGGACCAAGTGCGGATCGTCGGCGACCACTACGTGAGGAAGAGAGCGATGTTGTAGTGTGTGTGTGTGTGTGCAGTTTGTTGTACTTATCATGAGTGTGTGTGTGTTCTGTACGATGGTAGCAATTGGGAGCGGAGATTGGACGTGGAGGTTTCGGAGTCGTGTTCGCGGCGCTGGATTTACGGAATGGCCGCTCGCTGGCGATCAAGCAAGTGTCGCTGCATGACATCGACAAGGACGAGCTGCTGTCCATCGAGGTAATGCATGAGTGATCGGTGCTCAGAGGATGGGGAGTGGTTTGACTTTCCCTTGTAACATCGGTGCATGGGCTTTTTGTTTGTGTTGTAGAGCGAGATCAGCTTGCTCAAGAAACTCAACCACGAGAACATCGTCAAGTACCACGACACGATCCGCACGCAGACGTTTCTGTATATCGTGCTCGAGTATATGGAAAACGGCTCGCTTGCGCAGTTTATGAAGAAGTTCGGCTCGTTCTCAGAGACGTTGGTCGCGATGTACATCACGCAAGTGCTCCGCGGACTTGCGTATTTGCACGAGCAGGGTGTGCTGCATCGCGACGTGAAGGGTGCGAATATCTTGACCACGAAGGACGGATTAGTAAAGCTCGCGGATTTCGGGGTCGCGATCAAACTCAGTGAGACCCAGAAATCCAACTCCGTTGTCGGCTCGCCGTACTGGAGTAAGACTGCTTCTACAAAGTACCGCAATGCGGGAGTCGTGTCGTGCCGAAACGCTCACCCCAGATGCGTATATGTTTGGCTGTGTTTGTGTGTGTGGCAGTGGCTCCGGAAGTGATCGAGATGGCTGGCTGGTCCTTTGCGTCGGATATTTGGAGCGTTGGGTGCACGATTATTGAACTCTTGTCGACCAAGCCGCCCTATTTCGACCTTGCGCCGATGGCGGCGCTCTTTCGTATTGTTCAAGATGATCACCCGCCACTTCCCGAGCGGATATCTCCAGTACGAAATAGTTCATGGCTGGCGATGTTTTGTTGGGGGTATGCATAGAATGTGTGTTGATGCTGTGGAACGTTTGTGCATGTAGGCTCTGCACGATTTCATTATGAAGTGTTTCATGAAAGAACCGCGTCTTCGTGGTTCTGCAGAAGAGCTGCTGATGCATCCATGGATCGCACAGATCCCGAAGAACAAAGTCGAGCAAAGCTCCCAGTTGGTGGCCGAAAATGTCTCCTCACTAAACGATCGCGATGCGGTGCTCAACACCATTAAGAAATACGAGAAAGAGAAGCATACGTCATCATTCGCGGAATCGAACCTTGGGGATACTGACCCAATCAAAGAGGGCGACGACGATGCCGAAAACTGGGATGACGAGTTCGGCGTCCAGTCTGCTCCAAAAGCCATCTCGTTGGCAGGCAACCAGGATCGCGGAACAAAAGCAAGTGAACCAGTGTCGGCTCTGAGGAAAGTGTTCCAGTTAAGCAAAGAAGACGAAAGCGCGCTGTTTGACGATGAAATCTGGGAGGACGAGGATGCTGCAGATGCGGTGGGGTTGCGCCAGCGAAATTTATCGAAACCTCCCAGATCGGATAGCAACCGCAGATCGAATTCGAGTAAGAGCGAAGCAGCTTCGAGTGCAGAAAGCGCGGGTGCATCAACTTCTTGGGATCGCTCCTCTCTCGTGCCAAAGGAAAAACGGCTCACGAAACTGCAAAGCTTTTCCGAAAAGGCAGAGGAAGACGACATCGGTTTTGATGACTTTGATGAAGAGCTGTTGATCCAAGCGGTGGTTCGAAAAAACTTGGCCACAGAGAATGACGGCGATGGTAAACAGAGAGCAATTTCGTCCAGCCTTGACCGATTCAACGACGACGACGATGACGATGCAGGGTTCGATGATATGGTTGACTCGACTTTCCCGCACGATTTCCCGCATCGCTTGTCCAAGCGCGACATGCTGACCGCAAACGATGCATCCGAGAGTCTGCCGGATTACCTATTCGATGACGAATTGGATTTCGAGTATTCGTCTATTCGAGACAACAACCAAAAAGCTACGGCGCGAGTCGTTGAGCTTTTGGCGCTTTTGGATCCAAGTATGGACGACCAAGTGATCTTGGATGCATGCACGAGCTTGGTGAGTCGCGTGCAGAAGGTGCTTCGCTCTCCATGTTTCTTCCACACATCTCTCACTATTTTGACCTCTCCTCTTTCCAGCAAGAGATTTTCGAGTCAAACCAAGCGCTTCGACGGGATCTAATGTCCCAGCCTGGTGTGGTGCCCAATATAATGGAAGCATTAGAGATGAAGAAAATGGATGTCCTCTATGCTGTGCTGAAGGTCATCAATATGGTGCGTGTAGACAAGTGAAATGGAGCGAGAGCATTCCATTGACATCTAACCTGCGCTTTGTGCTTGTCTCAGATCGTGGAAGATAATCAAAAGTTCCAAGAGAACTTGGCACTCGTTGGTCTCGTTCCAGTAATCATAAAACTCACGAAACTGGACTATTTTTCAGCAGATTCGGAAGAACATCTTTCAATGGATTCGGCCAGCGAGCAGAATTTCTCAGCATATGTGCGCTTAGAAGCAGCGAAGTTTGTCCGTCAAAGCTGCAAGACAAGTTCATTGACTCTCCAGATGTTTATTGCCTGCGGCGGGTTGCCAGTTCTCGTGGATTTCCTGACGCTGGACAGCGAAATCCCGACAACGAACAGCGAGATCGATCTGCTGCGGATCGCTTTGGAGGGGATCTTCAGTGTGTTTAACCTCCAGACGATACCAAAGAACGACATTTGCCGACTTTTTGTGAAAGCTGGGTTGCTGAAGAAGTTTGTCGTGGTGTTCAACGAGATCGTGAAGTGTGTATGCACGCCTGAGACCATTGAAGAAGTCGATTACGACTTTGCCGACTGGGATATGGATGCGACGGAAAGTCGCAGCAGATCAATCCAAAGAAAGCCAAAGAAGTGGACGATGGATGAGTTGCACAAAACGTGCGATATCTTTCTGCTCTTCTCGCAAGGCGATGCGGTTGTGAAGGAGCACGTGTGCGATGGGTCAGTGCTCGAAGGATTGCTGGAGGCTTTACACCCACGGTTCTCGCCAGTCGTGCAAGAGAGTGAGGCGCGCCAAGCATCCATTCAACAGGTCCGCCAGTCAGACGAGTTTGTCTCTGCGATGGTGAAAGTGCTGAAGTGTATCCGGAACTTGAGTATGGAGCCCATGACTTTGGAGAAACTAGATCGAGCTGGAGCGATTCCTACTCTGGTGCATCTTTTGAACGAGCAAGAAGCGGAGAGTACTGCTACCAAGACCTCTCGTGTGTCCAAGCGCAAAGAGGTTGAGAATATCGTGCTGCAGTCGATGTTCTACCTGTGCCGGATCAATCGCAACCGCCAGACACATGCAGCGCAAGCGGGTGTGATTCCGTCGCTGATGAAGGTGATTAAGAATGCGAGTCCGCTGAAGCAATTTGCCCTTCCAATTCTCTGTGACTTGGCTCACGCATCGCCAACTGCCCGCGCGCACTTGTGGGCGTGTGATGGCGTCTCGCTGTTCTTGGAGATGCTAGAAGACAAGTACTGGCAGATGGATGCCATTAAATCTATCAGTATCTGGCTCGTCCATGACACGGTGAAAGTGGAAAACGTGTTGCTGATCCCCAACAATTTGCTGAAGCTCATGATGTGCTTTCGATCCGCGCAAGACACGGAGCTCGAAAACCTGCTGGAGCCGCTTATTGAGATGATGACTCGATCGGTTCGGCTGAACCAAACGCTGGGGCGAAGTGCGATGTTCGTGGCGGAGATCCTGAAACGCTTGCGTCTTGTTCCGAAGGCAATCGTGCGCAAAAACCTTCTGAAAATGCTCAAAAGCCTCTTTGAGTCCCACACGTCGCCGACCCAGTTCCTCGTGGAATACAACCTGCACCCAATCATTTATGCTCTGGCCCAAGACGAGAACAATATGATCCTCGTGAAGGAGATCGCGTCGCAATTGCTGCAAGCCATCCTTGTCGCGGCAGCCGTGTTTTAGGCAAGTCGAGGGTAATTTCTACGCTGTAGCTGCAGAGAGAAAGATATCTTCTCGACAAGCGTGTGGCTACTCGATGGTGAGGTATTTATTTATTCAAGGAAAGTGGTTTTCGACGCAAAGGAGGCGTGTTGTGTGTTCTACTTCTTTGATTGGTTCTTCTGTTGCAACGCGGCGAGCAGGAGCTCTTTTTTGTGCTTCTCCATGCTGCGATGAGTGGAGGCGCTGAACGATGGGGCTGCGTGCGCCACTCCCGATTGCTGCGGGTGCGGGCGAGCCAGCGTCTTCGCTACCTCTTGGTGCACTTCGTCCTTGACGACGCTCTTGATCATTGCTTTCGTGGGGGGCAGTTCACTGTTACAGGAAATACACTTTGCGCCGATAAGTGGGGAGTTTCCAGGCAGACCGCCATACATCCCGCCAGCTCCTCCGCTGCTGCCACCGTTCTCCGTCATTCGATTGCGTTGCTCGAGAAGTAACGCGCTGAAGTACGATTTGTCCAGCTTGTTCCGAAGCAGGCGGTGGATATCTGCCAGATCCTCTTCTCCAAGCGAGCTCTTCGCCATGCTTTGCAGTTGCCGCTCAAGCACTTCCTGGGTCCACAGGAGTTCGTCCTTGTCCAGTTTTTTGTTGACACGACTGACGAGCTGCGTCAACTCGCGCTCTAAGAGCTCGTCTCTCTTCTGCGCCTCAGCGTGCGTGCTCTCGAGTTGCTGTGCGAGGTCCTCGCGGACGCTGTCCGAGGAGTTGAGCATTTCCTGGATCGACTTCTTCACATCGTCGTCTTTTGCAAACGTGAACGACATCTCGAGGAAAGAGTCCAGCCGCGAGTGCATCATTTTCACTTTCGCCCCCATCGATCCGAGTTGACTGAGCGCAAACTCATGCCTCCTGACGTCGTGTTGCATCTCTCCCTGGACCGATGCGACTCCTTGAAGCTTTTGGTGCGGATCCAGCAATTCGGCATGAAGGAAGAGCAAGCACAGAATCGAGCGGACGTGGACGACAAGGTCTCGGATATGGTACGAGAGCTCCGACTTCTCCGTAGTGTTTTCTTCGTCACCATGCGGGGTTTCGGAACTCAGAAGAGACTCGAGAGTCTTGAGTTGCGTCGCTGTAACGATAACAAGACGGTCCATGAAGCTGGAGCTGTTGTTGCCGTTTGTGAGTGCGCTGTTGCTCTCGGCTGCAGAGGTTAACGCTGAGATCGCGCTGGACTTGGCTTTCTCAGACTGTGCTTTCAGTTTCTTCAGTTCGCCTTGGAAACTCGTCGCCTGCTCAAGCAAGACACCAAACGCAGATGCCGAGTCTTCGTCTCGCATCAGCTTGCAGTCGTTTTCAAAGCGCATGAAGGCTTTCTGAAGCATCTCGAGGCTGACGTCAAACAGCGGCATCTTTTTGCTTGTCTGAGTCGACGAGGAGGAGAGTGCTGACTTGGCGCTTTTCGCCATTTCCACAGACAAGAGATGCGCTTGCGTCATATTCAAGATACCGCGGTAAATGCGATCGATGAACGCATTTGTTCGTCGCAGAAGGTTCCGCTCGGACGCCGCTTGCTTGTCTTGGAGTTTGTCCAGCGACTTGTACAAATCCTTGCCCAGCTCTTTGGTTTTGTGGACCATTTCGTTGCGGAAGTCATGAATGGTAGTCTCGAACTTGGCGGTCAGCGCTGGAAGGTCCATGTCGACGAGCTTTTGCACGGTGTTGACGTGGTCGTGGAACCGAGAAGCGAGGTCGTGGTGCTGCGACATCAGCGCATTGACTGCTGCGCTGCTGGGTGCAGTTTGCATGCTGTCTCGACGGTTGGCATTGCGGACGCGACACAGATCAAGCTCAATGAGGTCAAGTTTCTCCTCCACGCCGACAATCATCTGACCCTGCATGGTTTGCGTTTCTTGCAGTGTCTCCGCCTTCACATCCATATCGACTTGGGATCGCGCAACAGTCTGGCTCAGTGTCTGCACACTTTGGCTGTTGGTCTGAATGCGGACCTCCAAGATGTCGACCATCCCTTCCAAGTCAGTCGTTGTCTCCTCCAACCGCTTGACTCGAGCTCCAACCGACATGTTCTGCTTCCGGAAAATCTTGTCTGCACTCGTTCCGTTGAGAATCTGAAGGCGCTGGAGTTGTACAAATCGCTGAAACATGCGCCGCCAGAGTCCTTTGATTGCATCCTTCGTCATCGGTGTGCGCGTCTCGCTCCTCGAGGAATCGAGCGACTCTCGTCGAGCGCTGCTTTGCCGCTTGGCTGATCGCGTGAGTCTGCGCGAGCGAATCAGCGTCGTCCAGTCGTTCGCCGGTGGGGAAACCTCGTCCAGATTCGGAGCTGTGGGCATATATTGCATTTCGGACGGGGAAGGTCCTGGCAGTGGTCGCGGCGGTTCTGTTGCATCCCCGAGCGGTTTCTCACGGGATGACAGTCGCGACCTCGACGACGGAGGCAGAATCTCGACGACGCGATCGGTTTCTTCGCCGCCTCCCTCCTCTAGCGCTTCTTCTTCTGGGATCACTTCTCGGACTTCAGCGATCAGTGAAGAGGAGCTGGGTGTTTCCTCGGAAACGGGGATTTCATCTTCAAGCGTACTTTGCACTTCTTCCTCTGATGTTGAGCGACTGGGGTGAGCTGCGCTTGACGTCTGAGGTGGGCTGCTGGACTCCGCTAACTCTTCAGGAGACTCAACAGGCAACTCATCTGCGACGATAGGAGGCACTTCCGGCGGCACACTCAGCTCCTCCTCCACTTGCTCCGTCTCTTGTGGCAACAGTTCGCTCGCAGTGTCCTCGATGGGTTCGGGGATGGGTGCAGGCGTACTTGGCATGGCTCCCGCGTCGTCTGGACTGGTGTTTTGTGGATCCGGAGCAGAAACCTCGAAACTGACTGTGTGTTCGCTGCTGCTTCTTCTAGACGTAACTGCTCGACGGGGTTCCGGGGATACCTCGAGGTCATCGTTAGGAATCACGTCCCCGGTTCGGCTTCGTGTGAGTGTTGTTTGGCGACTTGATATCGCCGAAATGGATCTCGATCGCGTCGCTGGCACCGTCTGCGGGGGTGCCGCGGGTATTTCTGAATATGCAGCGGCGGCCGCGTCGATCTTGGCTTGGATGTCGGAGCTGCTTTGCGAGATTCTTTTCATCACGTCCATCACCTCGTTCTTATCCACGTCTCGGGGACGAAGTGGTGTCGTGTCACTGTTGCTAGCATACGCATCATCACCGTCGTCGTCGTCGTCGTCGTCGTCGCTTTCGTTGTCGCTTTCGTTGGCTCCAATGGATTTCGCCAACAGGTCCATGCTCACGCGCATATCGTCGAGCGTTTGATCCTGCTTCTCGATCTTCTTGTTCAGGTCTTTGATCTCCGTTTTCACGCGAGACAGGTACTCGAATTTCTTTTCGAGCGACTCCAAATCCGTTTTCATCGCTTCTTCCGTGCGCTGCGCCTGCAAGAACGATTGGTTCGAGGTCTCGAGCAGTCTCTCTCCCAAGAGAGCCGTCAGTTTGGTTTCCACCGCGGCGAATTGCTCGCTTACCAGACCCAAGACCTCGTTCTCCGACGGTCCGACCCCCATGGAGTCCATCCGGGAGCTCAGTGTGTGCCACTTGGCTTCAACACCGCTGAGCTGCTGCTGAAGCTTCAGGTGATTGCCCTCCACTGCGCCGCTGATCGCGTTCAATGCATCCGCGGCGCCTGCTTGCGCGGCGTTTTGCTGGTCCACGAGCCCATCGTACGCTTTGCGCATCGTCAAGAGCGCATCTTGCAGCTGCTGCTGCGTGGCTTCGAGCGACGACATGTTGCGAATGTGGCGATCGTTTTCCTGAATCAAGTGCGCCACTTGGGTCGTGAGCGTCGACACCACGTTCTCCATGGCGCTCTCCTGCGCGGCAAACACTCCGGCCAGCTCCGGCAGGAGGTCCTCCAGCTTGCTCATGATCGCTCCACGCTCTCGTTTGTCGGTTTGGTGGATCAGCGAGTCTGCAATCGCCTGGAGAGATTTTTAGCAATCGGAGCGACCTCCCGTGAAACGGCCGTGCGTTATGTTTTCACCGAAAGAGACCGATCGGATTGAGTGCAATGTTGAACCGATGAACCCACACACACTCGCCACCAACATTCCACATCAAAGTGCCACATGTGTCGCAATCATTGCCATTTCTGCGTGCAAAAAACCTCGCCTTCTCCTCAAACACGTACAAGCAGAAATACCACAGCCCAGTACGCTCGCGCTTATCTCCGATCGCAAAAAAACCACAAAAATGATACAGTCAGTTACGCTCCGCTACATTCCGAAATCGAAATAACAAGAAAAGCGTGGTCATTTTTGCAAAAGGTAGCATCGTTTTCGCCCTGTTTGGAATCGCCAGCACTTTGCAAAAGCACGCATCGAACGAATAGCTACATCCATCTGCGCGCATTCTCGCGGCTGTTCTTGCGGCGCCATGCGTCCTGGAGAGCACTACGACCCTGCGGAGAAGCCGCTCGCACGACCCAGTCATCCCCCTCCGCTCTACCACGAAGCAAACCAGCGACAGGAGTCTGCTGCGAGCGCACCGCCACTCTCCGCAGACTCCTTCTACCAGCCACCACCTCAATTCCACCCCAGCCAGTACCACCAGCAACATTCAGGCGGGGACCAACTACCGAGTAACTATGGCCACGGACCATTTCGGCAACAGCACGCCCAGCCTCAACTGCTGCAGCCTCAGCAGAGCTTCCAGTACTAC
>JAASGH010000466.1:0-11870 GCA_023334155.1 Globisporangium heterothallicum
CGACTCCTTCGATCGAGTATTGGTGCTCCTTACCGCCAGCTAGAGACTGTTCCTCTTGTCGCTGACGCGCAGGAGGCGTTGCTTCCACATCGGGAGACGAATGCTTTGGTGGTTCCTTCTGACTCCCCCTCGCCTTCCCAGTTGGCGCTTTCTCAGTATCCACGATAAACCTACTGCTTTCACTCTCTCCAGCAAAAGGGTCGGTTTGGCTCTCTAGCTCAATTTGCCGAATGATCTCTGCTCGCTGGCGTTGCAACGCAGCGATGGCATTCTGCCACGGTGCGCATGCATCTCTCTGTCGTTGCTGCATCTGCTCGTTCTCGCGTCGCATCTCGTTCGCGAACTGCATCTCGAGTTCCCGCCTCCTCTGCGCTGCGTTCCTCAGCTCCTGCATCAGCTGTCTCGCATCCACTGTTATACCGTCCGGCACGTGCGCTTGCTGATGTCGGTGCGAGGATGCTGACGAAGACACAGTGTCCGACGTGGCAGTCGCAATCGTCCTCGTCGTCGCTACCGACCACGATGGCGTTGAATGTGTACGACTGGTAGTAGGGACCGTCGTCGAAGCAGCAGCAGCAGCAGAAATGCCGCCGTATCGCGCATGATGCGAGCCCACGGATGGTTCTCGAGGAGTGGCAAACGGCAGCGCAGGAGCAGGATTCGTCGCGCTCGGATTGTTTGCACTGGAGACGTCGCCGAGACGCGCGAGGGTGTGCTGCAGCTCAGCCTTCAGCGCCTGCAGTTCCTGCGCGTACGACGCCAGCATCCTCTCTCCTCTGTTGCGATGAAGAACCCCACGACGACTGCGCTGCTATCGCGGTTGGGATTCGGTATTGCCGTCACCTTGTATCGAGTGTTGCAGCTGTTGGCAAAAATTCAAACGTTGAGAGAGAGCAGCCAATCGGCGCTTCCCGCGCGAACCAAAACCTCTCCATCTGCATCGTTTGCATCCTATGCAAGTAAAGGGGTTCCAACTGATAAATTGAATGCATGATATGCTCACGCGTTTAGAGAGAATATGCTTTTCGGCAGGGGATCAAATCAAGCGTGTCTGCTGATGCGCTTCAATAGAGAATCGAGATGTTACTTCTGGTGTTGCTGATCTTGACGAACACGACGGCAGAGATCTCCTTTGGTCAAGGGAAACTTTGTCGCTTCCTGCGAGCAGATGACCAGCAGGTCTCTGCGCATCAACGAACGCACATGACCATTGCGTTTTTGTAGCTTTTTGTATATTAACTTACAGGAAAAAGAAAAAAAGAAGTGCATGACAAATTGCAGAACTACACTTTCGGCGTCTATCGTATTGTGGAAGGGGGGTGCTGCTCTTTTCTCTTTTGCGTTTCGGGTATTTCCTCGCACTCGTGTGGGTTCTCCATTGCCCGCAATGATCGTCGACATCGACATGCAGCACTGCAGCGACAGGAAAAGGAACCAAACTCGATCTAGAGGCGTGGGTAGAACGGTTTCACACCGAACTGCACCACGGTCATCAAACCAGCACCGAGAGCGCCAGCAAGCACCATAGCCTTCGGACCAGCTGGAAGGATGCAAAGAGCGGAGGGGTGAGGTCAGATGCCAGAATCCACGCAATTGCTGTCCTCAATACCATGGACTCACCGGTCGATTTGTAGAACACGCCAGTCGCAGCAGACGCCAAGATTGGAGTCACTTGGTCAAACTTGAGAACGTTCTCAAGCTCAGCGGTATCAGCGGCATATTCAAACGCCTTGTAGATCATCGCTGCACCGCAAGCAAATGAACAAACGCGACAAAATACATTAGCACCGACCGGGGTGCGGACCGACAGCGAACGTGACTGCTACTCACCTAAGCATCCCAACGCATTGCCCGCTTTGGATCCTCGCACCGCAGCACCGTTCATGAGCGAGTTCATGCGGATCTTGAACTTGGTGCTCGGCGAGCGACCGAACCCTTGCGCCGCGCCGAAAAAGCCACCGCCAATGATCCCCGTGAAGTACGCCGTCCCGCACGATCCGCTCATCTGTTCCATAAACGGTCGTCCTGCCTTGTCGTAGTCCAAGTAGTCGGCGTTGTCATCGTCATAACCGGCGACTCCAAACACTGGAGCAATCGAGCCCAGATCGATCGCACCGGACGGGATCGTTGGCAGCACGGGGTAGTTCAAGCCTCCAGAGGACGTCGTGTCGAACCCCGTGCTTCCGCTCGACGCCGAGAGCTCCTGCCATTGATCATCAGAATCCCACGAGCGACCCGACATTGTGTGTGGAGTAGGCAGTGCTGCTGCTGCTGTTGCTGTGCTCGCGAGTAGAGACGCTTCCTCTTTTCGAATCACGCAATGACGCTCTACTACAGACGCTGCGTTGAACTTGGATGCGCGTTCTCTTTCCGTGGGAAAAGCGAAGGTGCATGTGCTCGAAAATCAATGGCCGGCTCCACACACAACATTGCGCAGCACAATTCAGAGGTAGAGAGAGAGGAGAGGAGAGCGAGAGAGCGAGAGAGAGAGAGAGAGAGGCGACACAGAACGAGCTACGGTTCGGGTCGCACGGAACCGTAACCGGTCCGTTTCAGAACCGGAATGATGGTGAGCCACCTCATCTTTCGACGTTTCTACGAGGTTCGATCCCATGAGACACTTGACACTTTAGGGTGCACACACGAAAAGATATGCACGTCAGACGCGAAAGTGGAGCTCAACGGGACCACCAAAGTGCTTTCTTCGGCTGCATCCTCACGAGAAACCTGCTTTTTTGCTGCAAACTACAAACGATAACCACAAAAAAGAACCACCAAAATCAGCATAAAAAAAAATCAAATGGTGTCTGTATTTTGCTCGTCCCCATATCCTTTCGTTTCCCAAAGCTCCATTCCAGCAACAAACGCGTCGCAATGACACCACATGCTCTCTTCTATCTGGACAAAGCCATCTTCGTCACGCTGCAGTAACAAAACAAGCTGGCGACAAGAACCGTCATACTGGACGGACGCTAGACGATAGAAAGGACAGGTGGCGTCGATACAAGTCAACCGCTCCCAAGTGGCACGAGCTCCATCTGGTTCTCACCACGCTTACTTCTTGTAGTTGTTGCTGCGAAACATCAATGCAAGGACAAAAGAGCACGCTGGTGTGAGCTCCTGACGTACCACAACACCGATTGGATATGTGTGGCGACCGACTTACTTTCCAGTGCTGTCGTGGATCAAGTTGAGCAAGAGCGAGTCGGAGTTCAAGTAGACCTTGTTGGCCGATCGGGAGATCACGGTAGCGATCTCCTTCGCAGAGTCGATGCGACGCAACTGCACGAACGCTGGGTTGTTCTTGATGGCTTCACCGACAAGTTCAGCCGACTTCGACACACCCTGTGCGCGAATAATAGTACTCTTCTTTTCTTGAAGGGCTCTTTCGACGACGAAACGAGCGCGTTCGGCATCTTGCTGGGCTGTTTGCAAACAGAAAAGGTGTGAGCAACGGACCCATCGCAGCTGCCGACGAGGTACGAAACCTGCAGACTCGAGACGTACCAACTTGCTTGGCTTCAATAGCGGCAGTGTATTCTTGCCCGAACGTCAAGTGGATGATGGAAACATCCTCCAACATGATGGCGAAGCGGCTCGCACGTTGTTCCTACAAAACCAGGTCACGCCAAAAGCGCGTCTCCAACATGAGCTCCAACACTTCCATATCGCATTGCACACACAGGACGAAACGTACCAAGCGCTGAGCGATCAAACGACTGACGTGGTCACGCTGGTAGATCAATTCGGCGGCAGTGAATTGAGCCACGACTTGCTTCGCGACTTCGTTGACAATGGATGGCAACACCTTCTCGTCGTAGTCTGTACATTCGCATCATCCATTCAAAATAAAAAAAGAAGAAACGTCAGGAATCCTGTCTGCACTGCTGTGTCGGTCGTGCACGAAGACGAATAGAGGCACAGAAGGTCGTACCGAGACCGAGGTGGGTGTAGATCCATTGAAGACGACCACGGTCAGGCTTCGAGAGCACACGAATGGAGATGTTGATCATCTGCAGATCCTTGGTACCGGTCAGCGACGCGTAGGTGCGCGGGCGGGTACGCACGTCAAAGATGATGGGGCGCTGCAACCACGGCACCACAAAGTGGGTTCCCTGCTCCATCACCGCGGGACCGACACCGTCGATACGGCTGTACACGACGGCACGGTGACCCGCTGGCACGTTGTACACCGAGTGGTACGCGCCGTAGGCGGCGGCACCGGCGAACGTGGCGAACTTGACCAACGCGACCGCCGGGCGACCCGCTCCCTGCGGCATCTTGATGTTCTTCATGTTTTCCATCGCTTGCTTGCCCTTGTCCATGGTTTCCTTCCTTCCTTCCCGTAAAGAAAAAGCTCCGATTCCGTGACGTTGCTTTCTTTGCGCTGAGCGAATGTCTTTCCAACCAGCCACACAAAGTTCGAGCGAAGTGAGAGCGAAGAGAGTGAGATTGCGGTGCATGGTCCGGTTTGATGCGAGTTGGTGCAGCTGAACCGGTTCAGGTCGACTCGCTTTGCGGTCCCATCGCCCAGTCACCCAGAATCGATGCGGGTGATGGATCCGACTTTGGGTCGACTCGTGCGGTTCTAACAAGACACCCACTGTATATCGCTGTCGAGTGGAGGAAACTCGAAGAAAGTGAGTGTCTTCCTCATTTTCACTCAGACTTTGGATGGGTTGACTCTTTCTCTTCTCGATTCTGTTAGTACAGAAGGTGTTGATATCCTCTCGCTCTTCTGCAACTAGAAGATGAGTGTTCTCCGTCTCTGTGAGCATGTCCAAATCGACTGCTCTCCACATTGGCATCACGTTTTTGTCACGATGCATCCGATACTTTCCTCATATCCAAATTGAACAAAAGCGAACCCACCAAAAAGATTCTACCCGACCCGGGCTGACGTTCTCATCAAACCCACTTCTCCACCCACCCGATTTTGATTCTCTCAGTTCGTAACGCATGTTCGTATCTGCTTCCACGAGGGTAGGTTTGCTGCTCCGATTGGATAAAATCGGTCCTCGTTTTGATTGGCTGTTTGCATTGGTGGTTGGCTGGTGGAGAGCGTTGGGCGAGCGTGAGTGCGGCGTTGGGGGGCGACCTCGACGTCCAAAGTTTCTCACTCCCATCGCATTCGCATAGCAGCAAGGAACACCCGCCAAAATGCCTAAAGTTTCGCGTCACCGCAACTACCGTAAGACTTACCGTACGCCATCGCGCGCCTTCGAAAAGGAACGTCTTGACCAAGAACTCAAGTTGCTTGGCGAATACGGCCTTCGATGCAAGCGTGAGATCTGGCGTGTGCAGTTCGCGCTCTCGAAGTTGCGTAAGGCGGCTCGTGAACTGTTGACGTTGGAAGCCAAGGACCCAAAGCGTTTGTTCGAAGGTGCCGCGCTTTTGCGTCGCCTCAAGCGTTACGGTTTGTTGTCGGACGAAGAGAACGAGTTGGATTTCGTGCTTCGTTTGAACGTGCAAAAGCTGCTCGAACGTCGTCTCCAGACGAAGGTCTTCAAGCAGGGTCTCGCCAAGTCGGTGCACCACGCGCGTGTGTTGATCAAGCAACGCCACATCCGTGTGGGCAAGCAATTGGTCGACGTCCCATCGTTCATGGTCCGTCTCGACTCTGAAAAGCACATTGACTTCTCGGTCACCTCTCCATACGGACAAGGCCGTCCTGTAAGTATTCCTTTCCATCCAGTCGACCGCACAGGTTCCTGTCTCCAGTTGGGTTGAAACACAGCGTTTGTATCTAATCGTATTTTGGTGTTATGTGCTGCCATCCATTACAGGGCCGTGTCGCTCGTCGCCGTGCTGCTCAACGTGCCGCCGCCGCCAACGGTGGTGACGAAGACGATGAATAAGCTTTCTTCGCTTCTTCTACGCCTTTGCAAGTAGTTGCGCTGCATTCGACGAGAACGCTATGATCTAGCGTTGTGTAGTCTCATGGGATCAACGGCACGTGGCGTTTGCTGTTCCAAGCAGCGCAAAGCGTGTCGGCGATAAGATATAATATCATGCGAAATTTGGGGAAACTTTTCTCTTTTTCCAGGTTCATGTAAAATTTACTACTCTTTGTCATACCACCACCTCAAAAACAACATCCTCTCTCGTTCATCCAGTTTACACCAGGTGGAAAAGCCCAGGACGAGAACAGACACAGGGAGACGACACGCAGGCGAACAATGCGAGCTCGACGAAGGCTCACTCGTTTCGTCCTTGACACCATCCTCACGCACTCATATTCAGCAACGTGTCCTTCGCGCGTTGCAGCTGATCCTCTGTGATGCCGCGCGACGGTGGGTGCATCGCCAACGCCTCGATCTGATGGCCGAGTCCCGTCCGCGCATATGCACGCGTGGAGTGGTCACACACGAAGCACCCGAGCGACTTGCGCAGCGCACTGAGGTCCCCACCTTCGACGACGTCGGTGCGTTTCCACATGCGCATCTTCTCTTCCAAGCACGGCAAGTGGTAGCAATGCCCACATTCAAACACACACACATGCACGCTCTCTTTGCCCGACGTCGGCGCGCGAAGCACTTCGTTACAGATCAAGCACGACGTCTTCACGGCCACACGTCTCGCTTTCTTGTGCGACTTGACTTGACGCTGCAGCAACGTCACGCGATCGTTCTCAAACACTTTACTGCAGCCCGTGCATAGGTTTTGCTGGGAGATTGAGGCAGGTGGAAGAAATGGAATGAGGGTTTCATGCTCACACAAACCTAACGAGGTGCTAGGGAGGACAGCAGGAATGCACGATGCAGACGCTCGTACCTGGATGCGATAATTGGCGATGATATCGACCAATTTCTGCTTCAGGTCGTCAATTTCCATGTCTTCCGGGATCTAACGCAGCACGAAAAGCAACAGCAGCACAGCACGTCCGTGAGATGCTGCTTCCTCGACGCAAACCTTGTCCAAACCCGGCGAGAATATACCTTGCGAATGAGTTTAATCGGGTCGATTTTATGCTGCGACGCAAATCTCAGCAACTCTTCGACGTTCTCCTTGCTCGTCAAGCTCAAGTCGATCAGGTAATCCCACAGATTGTCATCGTTTTCCTAGCGTTTCCACACGCAAACCAAGCGTCAGACTTGTCCACTCTCTCTCTCTCTGCGTGGAGCAGTCGAAGCGTCCTACCTGCACAAACTGAATCGCTTGGTTGATATCCCGCATCTGTGTGAGAATCAAGTCGAGTGCTTTCTTGTGGTGTCCCATCCGACCCAAAATGTAGATCATCGCGTCCCACAACGGCGGAGTGCGCTCACTGCAGTACTTGTAAGCCTGCATACGTCAGTGCAAACAAAAGGTTCGTTGCAGAGTTCACTTCGCACATCCTGGCGCCACCAACTTTGACACTGCAGCGCATGAGCTTACCTTTTCCAGCGGCACGAAGTTGCTGGTTTGCAGGAACCGCAGCAAATAGGACGGGGAAAACTCCGTGTAAAGCGCGACCTGGGTTTCATGCAGCGACGAGTACACCTCCGTGTTGTACTCACTCAGTCGATGCACGAAGAGCTCGTGCAAGTACTCATGCAGCAACTCGCGATCGTCTTCCAGCTGCTTCACGATGTCCAAGATCTTGAGCTGCTCGGTCTGATTCACGAGCATCCGCACGGCGCTGGTCCGATCGATTTGCATCAAGTTCGCTACTTTGTTTTGCACCAGCGACCACAGTTGGTGCTCGGTGATGAGCTTAAACGCATGGTCTTTGTTCGTGCAGAACGCACCCTGACTCAAATAGATGCGCAATGCGTGGTCGTACTGCTCGGTGGCCGTGTACAGCTCCGCGAGTGCCTCCATCACGTAAGACGTTTCGATGCTGATCTTCTCCGAGTCCGACTCCGCGATGCGGCGGCGACGCACAACCGCTTCCAACTGGTTGATCCATGCCTGGGCATCATACAAGGGCTCGAACACAAACGCAGTCTCGGTGTACTCTGGAGCCGCCGAGTCGGGACGCACCACATCGCGCTGCTTCGGCTTGGGCCACTTGCGGATGATTTCCAGCAACTGACCCGGATCCGAATCCAGGAACAGCTTCAGTACCATTTCGTACTGCACACTCGGCAACCGCGGGTTTGCGGTTGGGATGTACTTGGCGATCGCACTCAACTGCCCGCGTTGCGCAAACACATACACATACTTCTCCCACAGCTTTGCATACTCCTCGCCGACAAACAAGCGCTTGATCTCTTCCGCCGCTTTCTTAAACTGCTTTCTCTTCATCAGTTCGCCCAAATAGTACTCCACGAGCTCTTCCATGGTGTGCTTGCGAAGCGACTTCGGATCGCTTAATGCCACGTTCAGTGCTTTCTCGTATTGCTTCCTCGAGAGTGCCCATTGCACGCGGTCATCCACGTCGCGTAAGCGGCAGATCACGACATCCTTCGGCGTGCAAATGTAGGACAAGCGACCATATCCGGCATCATAGATCGACGTGGACGCCTGCGGGAGATGCGGACTCGTGTACTGCAACGTCGGCATCTTGTAATCCGAAGCGCGAAGTCGCTGGTATCCTTTCAGGTTCAAGATATCGGCCGCCACTTGCTTGCCATCAAGGTTGACGACGTGGATTTCCGGGAAGGGCATCTCCGCACTTTCTCCCTCGCCTTCGACAAACCGCTGCTCTTTTGAAGACGATTTGCCCGAGGCGCTCGGAGGCGCGGCTGTGCTGCCGGGAGGACGATACGCCAGCACACACACGGCGGTGGTCCCCCACGGACTGATCCCTGCGACAAAGAAATCAAACGAAATCAACGCGATCACTTCTGCCGTCACTGCGCCTGGGAGAAGCTCCGCCGTCGACGCACTTGCAGACGTAGGCGACGATGGGGTTGCCTTCTTGAATGCAATCACGCGCAGCGTGTGCGCCCACCCGACTATCAGCACCGAGCTCGTCTGCCACTCTAAATGGCACCGACAAAGCTCCATGGGCGGACAGTTCGGCGGCCGCTCAATGTACGTCACGCGCTGATCCTTGTCGGCGTCGTACACTTTCACGCCCCAGTCGTTCGCCCACGCCACGAGTCCATCTTTCCACCGAATCGCATGCACGGGACCTTCGCCTTCGTGGACCGTGCTTTCCTTGTCGATGATCCAGCCTTTCTTGTTCAAGATCAACTGGCCCGCGATCCCCCCGCACGCAAAGCTGCGTTCGCGTTTCATCGCGTACCGGTCTTCCAGCTGCACACTGTACACGGCACTGAAATAGTTGTAGATGTTGACCTCACCACCGGTGCTGGACACGGAAATCTGGCTAGGCGCAGTGGACGCTGCGGAGGAGGAGGCGGAAGCGCTGCTGTTGGTGGTGGTCGTGGCATTCGTCTTCGGTGGGAACAAAGTGTACACAGCCACGGTCCCGTCGTCCGAGCACGACGCAATATACTACACGCCAACACACACACGCAGAAGCAAACGGTTCGTTATCGCGTGCGCACACAGAGCACAGTCCGCCACACACTCGCACATACTCACCTGGCCGGTTTCGTCGATGCACACTTGGTTCACTTTCTTGTAATGCTGGTGCAGTCTCCGGATGAACCTGCCGTCCAACTCCAACAGCAGCACGTTGCCGTTGTACGTGCCGGCGCAGATGAAAGTCACGTGCAGCGCAATGCAGCTCAGCGAATCGTCCTTGAAGATCGCATGGAAATGGCCGCCCACGCGCTCGTATTTCAACAGCGGTTCTTGCTGCTGTTGGTCCGCGTCTTCCTGGTAAAGAGAGACGCACAGGAAGAAGAAGAAAACAACATGAGCATGGCTGCAAACGCATGGCGCAGGCGGTGGACATGTCGCCGTCCGCATACACACACAGTGGGGCTCTGACCTCGTTCGTCGTCTTCGTCTCGTCGTCTTCGTCCGCTGGAGTCATTTTTTTCGTTCCTTGCTGATGCGTTTGAAGAAGATTTTTTGGAATGAGTGGGGAAATGTGGCGGTTGCGCGAAGGTGTCGCGAAGGTGACACCATGAGTTGCTTGTCAAACGAAAGCAGAAAGAAGGAACACATAACCGACAGAGACTCCGAGCGTATCAGCTCATGGTTGCAACTTAAAGTTCACTTGTTGCAGTATACTGAAATGTGAGTTCGCAGATTTGTGTCCTCGGTTCTCCACATTGAAAATGCTGTCTGGAGAGGGTGTTTGCTGCATCGCAACGAGATCTGTCGTCTCATCTTGCACTCGAGGTGCTCTCGGTATCGAATCGAGTGTCGCCCTGTCCGCAGAGCCTCTCCAATGCGCTGAGCTCGGTGCAGATCGCTTCAAACTCGTTTCTACTCCCTTTCTCCGCCATCGTTGCCAGCACTTCCACCAAAGTGAGGGTGAGGGAGAAGTGTACTCGCAACACCTCTTCCACCATCGTCCGTGTGAGTCGTTCCCGTCGCTCCAGCGTTTGGCACGACGACGACACCAACCGCAGTGGCGTTTCCTGTGTTTATCGCTTTGGTTGACTTCGGCGGACTCTTTGCTCTCTTCTTGTCTTCGTCGTAGATCTTGATGCACAGGCAGACTGTCAGACACGCCATGAAGAGCATCACTAGCACAATGATCGCATAGCCGACAGTCCACCGTTTGTTGTCGACCATGGCAGCAGCAATGCCGATATCCGCAATAAAGTGTGTCTCAATCGCTCTGCACGCAAGAACGATTTGTGATCCGCATCTCGACGCGTCTGGAAGCAACGCCTCGAGCAGAGCAAGCGTGGCTTCCAACCTAGGAGATCAAAAATAATCCACTTTAAATCATGTGCTGAAGTGAATACGAGTCAAATTGGTGGTTGGACTTGTGTGCATGTGGATGTCGAAGGAGAGTCCACGACAGCCGCTTTCACCCATGGGTGCGATGTGTCGACCTGATTTAACCAGCTGGCTGTGATTCGATCGAGCTAAAACAGAAAAGAGCAGTGATGACTGTAAAAACGACCACAGGGATGAGTGGCGGCACCCACCCTGCGACATCGGAGTCCATGCGATCTATTCCACATGTTGTTCGCGAGTGCGCCAACGACAGCGTGCCGTGCTTTTGCAGAAATGATCGTGCGAGTGCGCAGAGGTTGTGCTTGATGCGCTCGATACTCTTGGCGGTGTATCGGAAGAAAGCGGCACCCAAGAACCCATTTCGCTGCCGTCTTCCTCGAGGAGTCCAACACTTGGAATCCACACGTATCCTGAGCATATTGGGAAATGGATTCAGTTAGCTCGATCATGATACGACTGCTTTTGTTCATGTCGTATCGTGGCTGGTGGTGTTCTTGGCGTTCAGGAGACCGAGAAGAGACCTTTTCACGGAGAAGGTCGGGACTTCTATTCCCTATCACACACTCTGTGCGAGGCAACGGTGGAGACAGGACAAAGGACAAATGCTATTTCTTTATTTTGCGTCGGACTTCGAGCTATCGTACTATCGCTGCAGGTGCCTTTCATTCATTGGTGTCAATTCTGACAGCGAGTGGCATTGACACGTTCTTGTTAGCAGCCACCACCACCATCTCCACCACCACCACCACCACCACCACCGTCTCCACCACCGTAGGAGCAACTATCGTGGGAATGATGGCCATGAGAAGCGCCGCTGGTTCCTCCAAAGTCTGTGTACACCATGTAGTCCGAAGAGACATTGCTGTTTTTGTTGGGACGGTATGGCTTGGTCGTCGCTCTCGCTCCAGCACCACCTCGAGGTTGGTGAGCTGGTCTTGGAGGAGGTTTTGGTTTCGGCGCGCCAGTCGGCTCCTCCGTCTCTTGTGGACGCTTCTTGAAGCAGCTAAAGCAGCTACTGAATACCATGGTCGGCTTGCAATAACGAGGCAGTCGGCTTGTTTGGTACTGGGAGTTTTGTAGAATGAGGCTTCTGAAGCGGAAGCGAGCTTGTCACC
>JAASGH010000467.1:0-11755 GCA_023334155.1 Globisporangium heterothallicum
CCTGGATCGCTCGCACTTGGTCGTCAAATACCATTTGGCACTCAGCTGGCAAATGCTCGACGAGCACGAGAAGGCATTGGTTCTGCTGACCGATGCAATCGACGTCTTGCCCGACGAGCCGCTTTTCCACGAAGCCCGTGCTCTGTTACTGCAGGAACTGCAGCTGCATCCGCTCACCATCGACGACTTCACGCGTGCCATTGCGCTCAATCCGGGAAACCCAATCAACCTCTACCTGCGCAGCGAAAGTCTCTTGCGACTGGAGAAATTTGCCGAAGCTGTCAGCGATTGCACATCTGCTCTACGCCAAGGGTATACGACCGACGTCAGCGTCTACAATGCAAGGGGGATGGCGTACCGAGGACTGGGCGAATATGGAAAAGCACTCGACGATCTCAGTGTGCGATCCATGCGGTCCCTCGAGGCTTGTCCTGATGCTGGCTGATATCTCTTTCTTGTTGTCTGCTCTGTGGATCCCTAGCTCTGTCTTGCGCAAGTACCGAGCAACGATATCTTTCGGTTCCATCGCGGTGTCTGCTACATGGAATGCGGGCGATACGCAGAGGCGCTCCCTGACCTGCATGCGGCAGTAAACCAGAACCAGCGCGACACAAAGTACGTGCATTGCAGAGTGTTTCCTCTGCCGTTGTGTCGCTGGGACAGCTCACCGAACGTCTGGTTGGTTTTGCGGCACTGGCAGAATGCTGTACTTCATTGGGCTGTGCTACTACCACGAGAAAGAGCCGAAAGAGTGTCGGAAATTTATGCAGCTCGCTCTCCACAACGAACCACCAGTGGAGATCCTCCCGGATCTGTACGTTCACACGAGCAAAACTCTTCCCCACTCTCTCGACTTGAACATCGTCACTCACTGCTTCTCTCTCTCTCTCTCTCGTGTGTGTCTGTGATCGTCGAAAGATACTACCGCATTGGTCTTTCGTATGCGCTGGAGAATTGCAACATCGATGCAATTGAGAATTTCACCTTTGCGCTCGAGCACTCGAGCGGTCCTGCACCGGAAGAACCGCAAGCAGTAGTTCCCTCCACGCTGCTCAGCACGCAATTGCTGTACGTTCACGAGCGAGCGAAGGCGCTGCAGCTTGAGACTTACTTCGAAGAAGCGATCGACGACTTCAGCTTTGTCATCCAGCACAACCCGAACAATGCGCATGCGTATTTCCGTCGCGGCTTTGCCCATAAATCACTCGGTCATCTGCAGGACGCTGCGTCGGATTTTGAGACCGCTAAACTGCTGGATCCGGCAAATCTGCAGCTGGTTGTCAACTACAAGGAGATCAAGGACACGGAGTGTATCGTGCTGTGCGCTCCTGGCGACGAAAAGGTCTTCTAGAAACCCAATCATCTGAGTCTCTCATTCGAAGAGTCGCTCAGATGGCACGTGATGTCACATCAATCGACTTGAACGACTGCTTCTTGCAAGGCGCCACCATGACCCCTCATCCTGAACGACTGCTCGCTCGCTCGTTCACTTGGCTCCACCAGACGAATAGGCTTCTGGAGAGAAGCACCAGTGCAGACAGAGACCGAGGAGCTTGTATACTTCAACATGGGGAATGCGTGTGGCAGATGCTGCACTTGGATTTTTCCACGAGACGACACCGATAAAGACGGCAAACGCAGCAAAAGCACGTTCCTGGATGACGAGAACACGTGGTTCGAGCAGGACACCGTTCCGCTTGTCTCTGCTCGATACGATAATGATGATATCGGATCCGACTGTGTCGTAACGAAGACGGTCGTGATGCGATCCCCACGAGCGACGACCGCGACGTCAATGCCGTCACCGAAAAACACCAACAGATCGACACCCTCGCATGACCACTCGACGCGAGTGCGCAGCTCGGATCGATCGAGTAAAATGAAGAAACGTCCTTCACGAGGACTGGTTTGCACCGACAAGTCTGACGATGAGCAGGAGTCGCTTCCCGCTTCACGCCATGCAGGCGATCCGAGCAAAAGAGACGAACCGCATGGAAGTCCCCGTCGCCACCAAGCAAGCCACCCCTGTGACCACACTGCAGAGCGATCGGGCTCCTCTGAGTCCAATAGGAGTCACGGTTCATCGAGCGCAGTGGCATCCTCACTCACGATCTCGAGCAATTACGTCGTCGCCCAGTATGAAGAGCAAGTTGAAAGCAAGGTTGAAGCGAACGAAGACGCTGATCAGGATGACGACAGTCGTCAGCCCTCGCCCAGGTCTCCTACAAAAAGTCCGAAGGCATCATCATCAGCATCTGGTGGCTCCCCGAAGAAAGGTCGATACGGCCGGAAAAATTACCGAGCTAACTCCAGTCGCAAGAAGAACGCATGAGGAGGGATAGCTGACTGTGGAGAAAGTAGGGCGAAGCAAGGGAGATACGGGGAAGCGATTCGCAAAGCACAATACAAAACGCATACACTTGCCTCGTTTGACTTAATAGTTTTTGCCGAAACCTTGCCACTGCCACCGATCGATTTGTACAACTCCCTCTGCCAATAAACACGTCTACTTATTCTGTGGGATGGATTGGATGTAGTTGAGCAAGCGCCGTTCCGAGATACTTCCATCGAGACCTGGGATGCCACCACCTGCTTCACTGGACACAAACTTGAAAATGGGTTCATCGCTTTCGAAGCCGCCAAGATTGTACAGAGCCTCCGTTGGGGTATAAATCACTCCGTCCACGTCATGTGTGACGCTCTTCACAAACTTCTGCAGCAAATATTCGGTCTTCACCAATCGAAAGTGATCTTTCATGCGCACACGAAAGGGCTCCTTTGCGTAGTCGAACGTTTGGTCCTGAGCGATTCAAACGGACGTGAGAGGTCTGCGACGCGAAAAGGAAAGGAGCTCGGACTTACATTCTTTCGAGCCAAAATCACCTCGTTCTGCAAACACTGTAAACGCTTCTCTAATTTCTTCTGCCAGATTGGGGTGCCATCGATGAAAAGAATGTCAAACGCCAAGTAGCGGGACACTTTCGTGTCTTGGTCTTGATCCTCCACAATAATCCCATCGATAAGGGTATTTACTTGACACTCCGTCTGCCTCGGTTCAAATGCATAAATCAGTCACTGCAACGCACACAGTTTCAAAAGAGCACATCATACGCTCACGCTCACCGGCACTCTTTTGCGCGGAAACTTCATGTCGACTTTCGTAAATGTCATGTCGCGCGACACAACATACGTAGCATCCTTTGACACGAAGATCAAGCAACGTCGGCTAGAGGAAAACAGCATCCGAGTTCGAAATCGGTCAGCATGGTGCGCTTCCTCAACGCGAATGCCAGTCCACATAAACATACCCTCTCGCTCTCCACGTAACCAGGTAGCTTTTGGTTAGACAGCCCTTCTGACTGTACGCTCCCTCAGCCACATGGGTGGCAGTAAGTGGGATTGCCTGCAACCGCAAACACGGTTTGTGAGTTCGCACGCAGAAAGTGAGTCGACACACAACAGGAAACATACCTCGCAGCCTGGGAACCCTTCATGACCCGTGAGCTTCTCCAACGCTCTCGTAGCGTTCTCGTGCTCTTCCGACGATGGATCGATAGTTTCTCCGAATGAAAGTGGAAGCACGTCATCCATCCAGGAACGAATCTTTCGGCGCTTGGCTGGGCGACTGTTGAGGTCAGCTCGGTCAGGTGGAATGTAAAGAGGGGGCTTGTACGCTGGCGGTGGAGCAGTGTAGGCTGGCTTCCCGTTACCGACCGGTGTAGTCGCTTGGGGTCTCGCTGGAGCCGATCTCTCCTTCCGTACGAACTTGTTGGTCTGATCTTGCTCGGTCAAAATCTCCGACCCAATACCGTCTGCTGCCTTGCTCTTCTTGCCGGCGATAGGATCCCATTTTGGAGACGGAGGACAGCTGAGTCGAGAGGACGAAGACGTGAGAGTGCTGAAGTATCTCCGATACAATCGCTACGATGTGCGCACAATTAGAAAAGGTTCATGCATCTGAACGCTGCCAGAAGAAGGCAAAGCCAATCGACAGCACACAAACCTCCAAATAATACGGCGAGTAGAGACCAGGCGGCGACGATGCAGCGAACTCACTCAGAGCAGAATCCAAGCTCAAGTCGCAGTGCTCGATCAAATAGCTACAGTGTGTTGCAAAGACAAACATGTCAGCGGCTGATTCCGTCTGCTTGCCACTCCTTGAGAAGGGCGAACAGCGATCGAGACAGCGGCACGTCACTCATGCGACTCCATTGCTCGCTGCACATCCATCGTGACGCACCTGACAATTAAAAACCCCACAAAACTGTATCCTGTGGCTCCGTACACAGCAATGTCCATGTCCTTATTTTCGCCAGATTTGTGCTTTTCCACGGCACTAAAGAAAGCGGCAACCATTTCATCATCATACGACTGGCGATCTTGTTCGGGGATATCTACGACGATATGGCAAACACCAAAGCGAGTCAATGCGAAAGTCCTATGAAGACCTTTACGGCTTGGTGGCGCACCTTCTGGGATGTTGACTTTGAGCTTCACATACTCCACTTCCCAATCATCCCATTCCCTGAGCAACCAAGCGCAAGTCCATCAGTCAAGCTTTCAGAAATACGCGTTCATGCCATTTAGTCAGTGCAACGTACTTTGGGTCGTAAAGGAATGCATCCCCACCAGTCGCATCAATCACAGTGCCGACATTCACAACTGTGCCAGATCGAGCGTCGGCAATCAGCTTCTCCATTACAGACGACGGCGTGAACACTTTCTGCTTGGAAAAATGAATCTCATAGCTGCAAATGCACACGCACACATCATCAGTCGCCACACCGGACCAAAGCTACACACACATACATGCCAATGCGCATTCGTACAGCGATGAAAGCGGACATCGAATCGGGAGAATGCGCGCACTTGGCACGATTTTCATGTGCACCGGCGTTTGCTCGTACGCACTCCACTGCTCTGGGCTTTTGTGCAATAGCTTGCGACCGCCTCCTCCACCTCCGCGTTTGCTACTCCTCTTGCTATTGCCGTTGAGGAGCTTGCCCACAGGAATTTTTGCCGCCAGTTTCAATTTCGCCGCGATTTCCGCGCGAGCTGCCGCGTCTGCCGTGGACACCACTGCCACTGCTGGCTTGGTGTCCCCGTCGTCGCTGCTTCCGCCCGCCATTGCTGTCGTTGCTTTCCCCTAGACGGTGTCAGCGCGCTTGTCTGCGTGGTTGGGAAGGAGCGCGTGCTGTTGGAGCGTGATTGCGCGCGCGCAGATATATTCTCGATATGGGACTTTGTATAGTCTTTTGCGCGCTCGTTGAACAGTGTGGGGGCGGTGTTCGCGCGCGCCAAGACGCCAAGACGCCGCCCACAAAAAAGCAAGACCACCACTCTGACGCCTCGATGGATAAAGGAAAAGAAAGAACCGATAAAACCTTGGTGTTGCCAGTTTGAACAGCGAAAAACCTCGAAAAAGAAGAAAAGAAAAGGTGATAGGGGATGGGTGGGTGGAAACGGGTGGTTCGAACGGTATATACCTGGTGGGTCATTTCATTTAGCAGTTCGTCCCACGATCGCACAACAATCCGAGCCAACACGGGTCATTTTCAACCGGAGAGTGGGGCATTGAGCAAAGAGCCGGAACAAAACGCAATTGCCCCACCCGCTTTTCCCCAACCGCGGGTTCAACCTTTGAGGGCGGACCAAGTGACAACACTCTGCGTTTCTGCGCCTTTTCGTCCAGTACTGTACGCGCTGCAGATCGCCAACTGGAGACTTCAATACACATGACCCTTTGAGCGACGACATCGGCACGAACGCAAGATGAGCCAAAGCGCAGTCGGAGCTTCCGCATCGGTCATGCCGATCTCTGGAGAGAGAGGTGGAGACCCCAGCAGCGGACCGCAGGCGGCGCGGTCGAAGCGGCTGGAGCGACAAACGATTCCTCCTCACGGTGGACGTGCGCCATTTTTCTCGCCACCCACTGGTTTTGACGATGTCGCCAGACCGAACGTTCCTTACAGCAATAGCGATGCTGCCACCAACCCACTTCGACCAGAGGGTGGTATGCCGTCGGGTCCAGGAAGAGTGTCGACCTCAGCTGCTGCATTCGAGCGTTTCCAGTGCGCGCCGTCTTCTAGCTGCCACCTGCAGATCGCCCAATTGCAGGACGAGAAAGCGTTTTTAACAAAGTATGTCGAGCGCATCTTGAACCAATTGCGCATGGTGCTGCAGAAGTACGGCGAACTAGAGAAGCTGAAGTCGCTGACCGACCCACATGAGCTGGCCGAGCACTATGAGCGCATGGCAGCAGAAGCAGATGACGAGGATCACGAGGGGGAAGCTGGAGACTCGAAGCAGAGCTATGGAAAGTCCGACCGACTCGCGCCGTGGCTCACCTCGCAGGAGTACACGAACCCGCTCCTTCAAGCGTACGACCTTAAGATCTATGAACTGGTATGTGCTAAACGGATGTATGCATGCGAATCGTGAGGTTGGTAGCGGTTTTCATGTGCACGCTTGTGGAGACGCTCCGGATGTGTGTTTGTGTCGAAATGGATCCATACTTATGGACGCTAACTTGCTGCGACCTGGCCGATATTAGGAGCGCGATGTGGAAGAAAACAAGAAGGCTATGGACCGAATTGTTGCTCGTGCTGAGAGCCTCGCAAAGGAAAATACTTCGCTGCGCCAGTAAGCTTCGTGCTTGCTTTCCTTAAAGGATGGTGGATGGATACGATGAGAATGACAATTGTGGCCATGCGGTTGTGCTGTTGCAGAGAGATGGAGGCTTCAAGTGAGAAAGTGATGCTACGGATGCAGCATGAACCGAAGGAGCTACTCGCCAGCGACGATTGCATTATGGTGCAAGAGGACGGAGAGTATCTGAGCGAGATCAACGAACGCATCGATGTGCTTATGTCGGTGAGAACGACAGCTCCCTCAAGAATGCTATCATGATCACCGAGGTTTCTAACTCCGTTGACGCGAACTGATCGCTGCAGGAAAACAATATGCTGATGGAGCAAGTTTCTCTCCAGGACGACGAACTCTGTGCAATGCGGAAAGAGCTCACCGATCGCGACCAGCAGCTCCAAGTCATGGGACAGAACTTCAATCAGGCGACGCTGGCGTTGCAGGAATTGCGAGACTCGTGCGAGTCGATTCGCGACGAGAAAGCACGATGCGAGCAACAGCTGCAGCAATATGCAGCAACGATGGCGCATTTAGAAAGCCACAAGGAGGCGTTAACGCAGCAGTCTGAGCTGCTGCAATCTGAGCGCAAGAATCTGGAGAGTCAAATGATCGAGTACGAGTCGCTACTCAACACGGTCAAGAAAAATACGGAGCGGAAAGATGAGACGTTTTCGAATCGATACCAAAGCGTGTGCGCTCGGCTTCGTGAGCTGAACAATGTTGTCGAGCATAAAGAGAGAGCCATCGACGAGCTCGAGGACAAGAACCGCGCGCTGCAGATCGACCTAGAGTCTGCACGACAAGATTGCGAAGGCATGCTGAGTGTGCTCAACAATATGGAAAAGCAGCTCACTCTGTATTGCAATCGAGAAGATTCTGTAGCGGAGGTACTTGGTGGTGGTTTCTTGCACTTCGAGGTGGATTGTGCCTAACTCTCGGTGTTTGGTGGATGTGTGTTTCTGTGAAGCTCGAGTCGGACTGCAAGGCAAAAGTTGAAGAGGTCGTTCTGGAGAAGGAGCAGGTTGAGAGCTCTGTCCATTTGCTTGGTTGTGTAGATCTACCTTTTTCCCGTCTTGACATCCGTCGTTTGTTCTGTCCGAAATAGATTGCAGCGCGCGAAATACAAGGTCGACGAGAGATCGCTCGTTTGCTGGAAAGGCTGCGGCAGCAAGCAGCAGAACACCTGAAGGTTCAAGAAGACAGTCGTAGCTCAAGCAAGCGAAAGCATGACGTCGAGTTGCATGCCCGAGAGGAGGAAGTCCGGTTTTTGAACTCCGAAATAGCTCAGTTGCGAGTCAAGCTGGTGGGATGTCTTTGGTGCTGGATCGTGTCGGTGCATGTGCTCATCTCTCACGCTTTACGAACCGTATTCTCAGGAGTTTGCTGCTAGAAGTCAGAAGGAAGCAGAAAAAAAGCTCGCTGATTCCGTCCGAAGATCCAAGGAGGTGTCCGATTTGTTCGAGGTACGTTTGCACACACGATTGCATCTAGAATATGTGCGCAAATACCGACACTTGTTTATTCTGCGACTGGATAGAAAAAACTGAAGCAATTTGGAGAGAGGGCAACATCGGCGGAAGAGGCTAAAGATTTGGTAACTGAGTTGTGCACTCAAGGTTTTGCTGATATCATCCAGGCGCTAACTAGAACGGTGTGGAATCCCATAGTCGAGTCAGCTTGAGACCGAGTATCTTCAGAAACTGCGAGCGAAAGAAGAAGAATCGGTACAACTCCGCAACGAGTATCGCGAACGTACACAGGAGCTGAATGTATGTGTTTGAGCGTTGCATTTGCGGTGTGCTTGGCGTTGATGAATGCTTGACCACTCTGTGCTTTCTTTGGTAGGAAAAGCTGAGTGCCCTAGAAAGAGAAGTCGAGATGCGCCGTGCAGATGCTCGGGAACTAAAAGAGGAAACGGAGGAGAAAAGTCAAAAGATTCAAATGATCAATGATCAGCTCCAGAAAGTGAAAGCCGACTGTGCTAGCCGATTTACAGCAGAGCTGGAATCGATCCATCAGCAGAACCGGGAGCTGAAAGTCCAAGTTGCAGAATTCGAATACAAGCTTTCCCAGTCGAAAAAGGAATCTGTGGCGTCACTCGATGCATCTCGTAGCGAGCGTGAGCGCGTCGAGGTGCGATTGACTGCCGAGGTGGAAAGCTTGAAAGTAAGGGTGAATTCCCTGAAAGAGGAACGAAATCGGACTGAGAAGATCCGCCAGGAAGCAGAATCCAAATGCTCTGTGTACTCGCTGCAGATCCAGCAACTGACAAGGGATGTAGCCGAACTCAAAGAGCTCGTAGTCGAGCGTGAGCACGCATGCGACGATGGTGATCGGAAGATTTCGGAATTGAGTGCCCAGCTTACGATCGCGTTGTCCAAACAGCAACAGTTTTACCGTCAAGAGCGCGAAATGAGGACGTCGCTGGAACGACTAACTATCGAGAAAACAAGGATGGAGCGAGAAGTTTCGGTACGTCCTGCTCAGACATTGCAGGTCAGGTTTTGTGTGTCTTGCTGCTAATCGATGGTCTGTGATATCGCTGTCGAAGATGTGCCGGAGGAAGCTGGACGAATATCGAGGCGGAAGCTATGGATCAGTGTCGCGCTCCCACAGTCGCGTCGGTTCGATGGATCGCAGGTCATCTTCAACGGATTTGCACACGCTGCATTCCATGTGCGACCCTGGCGAAAAGCCTCCTCCATCTGACGTACTGTACCAAGTCCCATCATAGAGATGCACATTCTTTCACTTCGGACGGCTTCCAAATGTTATCTTTTGTTGTTATCGGACGGCAAAGCTGTGTCGAGAGAGTTCTGTTTTCTGGTTGTGTTTGACGGTGGCGAGTTATTTCGAGAAACACAGACTGGAGTTTGTTCCCCCGAACCCGAACGAGTTTGTGAGTACTGCACGCAGCGCTTTCTCTTGTGGCTGGTTCGGCACATAGTTCAGTGTGAACTCCTCCGTTGTGTCGCTGAGGTTGAGCGTTGGCGGCATCACATTCTGTTGTATCCAAACAATGCATCCAAAAGCGTTAGCGCCATGCCATTTGGTGCAGCCAATGCATCGACAAAGAGAAGAAACACACGTACGTGGTGAAGTGCTTTGATCGCAAAGATTGCTTCGACAGCGCCAGCAGCGCCAAGCAAATGACCCACCGCACCCTGTTCGAATCGCACATGCAAGGAACAACGCGTTGGAAAAACATCCGTGGCATATGTGAAAGGGAGCTCACTCCATACCTTCGTGGACGAGAAACCAAGATCTCGCGCGTGGTCGCCGAAAAGTTCCTTGACAGCAGTGTTTTCAGCGCGATCTCCGAGTGGAGTCGATGTGGCATGCGCATTGATGTACCCGATATCGGAGAATGCGAGTCCCGACTGGGCAATCGCAGCCTTCATAGCTCTACAAGTTGTGCAAAGTGAGGTTGGTACGCCATCTACGCACACAGAGGACAGGATCGCGCACGGAGCCATTTTCCAGCACCTACCGTCGCGCGCCATCTCCATTCTCCGTCGGAGCCGTCATGTGGTGGCTGTCTCCGCTCAGCCCATAGCCACGAATCTCCGCGTAAATCCGAGCACCACGCTTCTTCGCGTGTTCGTATTCTTCGAGGACAACAACGCCAGCACCTTCACCCATGACGAATCCATCACGCTGGGAATCGAAAGGGCGAGACGCTTCCGCAGGACGATCGTTGAACTCCAGGAGACGACCAGAAAATAAAGCGCATAGTCGAAGCTCAGTCCATGAAGCAAAATGGCGAGTGGCTGAAATGGCTTCGAATCTTTCCTACCTTTGTGGAGAGAGCTTGCGACCGCAGGAAACCACAGATCGAGATCTCGTTAATAGTGGACTCGGTACCACCGGCGACCATGACGTCCGCATCGCCGTGGCGGATGAAGCGGAAGGCATCACCGATGCTGTGGCTACCCGTCGCGCATGCGGTCACACACGAGTGGTTTGGACCCTAACAGGTGTCATGCATAGGTCAAGTTCACTCCTGAGTGAGACGGTATCCCTTCGTTCCGAGTCTGTTTTGTCGCCAACTCATGGAGTTACAAAGACGCACCTTCAGTCCGTGCTCAATGCTAACATGTCCCGCGGCAAGGTTTATGAGAATGCGAGGAATGAAAAACGGGGACACGCGACGGTATTTCTAGCAGCATACAGCAAATGGCGGCGTTTTCGAGTTAGGAGCATGGGGCGAGTGGAACTACTGAGCGTAGGACGTACCTTTTCGACGACAAGTTGGCCAACGTCGACGATTTCTTGGATGTTTCCAATACCAGCGCCAATCGCGACACCCTACCATGATCATTTCAAAGGCAAAGACGTCACTCCGCTTTTCAATGCATGTGCATTCACAAACCTTGCGTGAGGGTACATACCGCTCGCTCGCGCTCTTCGTCCGAGGCTGGCTTCCACCCGGAATCTTCAATCGCTTCCCTTGCTGCACCAGGTTGAAACAGCAGCGAGTGAAGGTTATACACACGTGTAGACCGTTGTGAAGCAGCAGCAGCCTTTCTATATCCACGATTCCGTACCTGCAGCAAGAGCAAAGGCGATGAAATCCACGTCTTGACTGCGCAGGTTCTTCGGGTTCGCAAAGTCCTTGACGCGGAAAGCATGCTCTCCATCTCCACGAGGCACTTGTCCGGCGATGGAGCATGCCAGTCCTTCGGTATCGAATCTCTCAATAGTCTGCATGCACACGCACATGTGTAAGCACTGAGTTCCTAGAAACACACAGACAGACACCCATCGCTCTTTCCATTGAGCGAGGTCACTCCGAGAAACAGAACCTTGATGGCACTTCGGGAGTCCAGCAACGCTTCCCAGGAGTGCTGCACACCGACGCCAAAGGGTGTCACTGCGCCGAGACCCGTGACAACGACACGGCGGGTTGGCGCAGGTGGCGGCGGCGAAAACGCGAGATGTGCGAACCCGCGCGCAACCCGCGTGGTACGCACAGCGGTGCTCCGAGTCGCATGGCGATGCATGGTGAGCATTTTTGGGATCGAAAGTGATGACCAAAATTGGGAGATGATGCACGAAAGTACCGTGCAGATACCGGTTACCGAGCACAATTTTGTGCACTATACCTTCC
>JAASGH010000468.1:0-11715 GCA_023334155.1 Globisporangium heterothallicum
AACGAAGATCCAGAAGAGCAGCACTAAATGGCGACATGCTAGCGAATACTTGACGAGCGATGCAAACAAACAGAGATCGGGTCGTGCACCGAAGAGAATGAAACTCGGTAGTTGCAGATTTGATAGCTTACATGGATGGCACTATAAAAGACTCCTCACACGTCAAGCACAGTGCTGACGCTAGTCTCTTCTTCGTCATTCACCATGAGCTATTCCCGCTTTCGGTGTGAGTTTTGTTGGTCGCATGAGTAAGAACCAAGATTGATACCATACGTGTTTACGGCAGCGTCCATAAACAACTGACTTCGATACGGACACCAGTCAACAAACCTGTCGAATAGACTCGCGGTGACTTGGTTCCGAGTGTCGAAACGTGTCGTGATGGTCGTCCGAAGGTCGCGCAAGACCGTTTCTCGTTGATTAGCCACATCGTCAACTGAGCTATAAAGCCATCACTCTGTTCAGAGCTCCTCCATCCAGCATGAGCACCAGCATGAGCACCAGCATGAGCACCAGCAGCGCCGGTCACAACTACTACTGGTCTCCGTCGTACAGGGGACCACCCCTTCCCGTGCTCGTCACAGCGAAGGACCTCCCGCGGGTGCTGCTTGTCGTGGTCGTCGGGACGCTCCTGTCCATGCTGCTCGCGCTGAAACTCGACGCGTATTTCGCACAGGACGACCAAGATGCCAACTTTTACCTGCCGTACGTATGAGCGGGCGCCCGAGGCTCCCATGCTCTCCTTGTTGGTGGTGGTACTGAAGCCGATACGTGTGTGTGTGTGTGTATGTTCCCAATAGCAACGTCGGGTACTTTCTGGTTGTGTACAAGACGCTGATGCTCCTCGCGCGATACAATGGTCACGGTATGTGGGACGCACTTCTGAGATGTGGATTTGCGACTCGATGTATCAGCTAACACCATGCGGCTCATCAACTGGCGCGTGGGTGTGTCAATAGGGACGTATATCCTCTATGAAGCGCTGTGGGGGTGCAACATTGCGATTATCTTCGCCATCATGGCCGTGTTCCTCTCCAAGCCATTCCTCATCGGTCTCGCGGTTCGTACAGCTGTCGTTTGTGCGAACCCCCTTCGAAGAAATGGATGCATGTTGCTCATTCCAAAACTTGAAAAAACAAAACCAATTGGATGTGTGTAGATGGCGATTGTGTCGGGGGATCAGCTGCTGTGGTACATTGACGTCATTTCGTACGCGTTCATGCGCAAATTTCCCACGGGAGCCGTGACGTACCTCACGTACCCAGAGAACCGCTCGTTTTCCAAGATTTTCTTCGCATCGCACCACATTTGGTTTCTCCCACTGTGTTTATGGGTGCGTAGCCATTTAGTTGTTGGTCAAGCCAGCTCCTCTCCATGTGCAGTGGGTGGTCCAATGGCGAACCACTGACAATAAAAATGATGACGGTGTTGTTGTAGATCACGAAGGGACATGGCGGCATGCACCCATCGAGCTTCATCGCGTCGTGCTGCGTGACGACCTTTGTGGCCGCGTACTGCCGCGCGTTGACCCCTTTCCAAGCCAAAGCGCCTGGAGTAGACCACATCATTTACCTCAACATCAACGGCGCGTTTGAGTTCTGGAAGGACATCCACATCTCGGTGCTGCATGTGTTTGACCACCGCCACCCGCTGCTGTACTTGCCGTACCTGGGAGTCGTGGGCAACCTCGTCGCGAACGGTCTGCCGCACATGGTGCTCATGGGGATCTCGCTGACGCTGCAGTTCCACCCACTATTGCAAGGCTGAGCGACCAGGCGGAGAGGGAGGGAGCTTGTGCACGAAGCGACCTGCATTGCACTGCCTACTTTCCCTGCACAAGTTTGCATTGACTCCACGAATAATAGATGAAGCAAACCCCGTTCTGTTTCCCTATTGCTGGGTGTATCTCTGGCTCGTTTTTTCTTTATCGACGCATGCGCATTTCGAGAACAAGGTCGCTTTGCGTCTGCTCGAGTTGCTGCTTCCTTGTCTTTGACAACACGTTTCTGAAAGCGGTTGCATCTATGTTGTCAGGATACTCCTACGAACTAAGATCGCGACCGAGAGCAGCGCGGCGACGATGGAGATCGACGGCGTCCTCGAGAGTGGTGGCTTCGACTACGACTTGCGCTGCTGCTGCTGCGACTACGACGACGCTCGGAACGACCACGTGGTCGACGTCCTCTGCTACGACTCTTCTCGCGTCTTCCGATTGGACTTGCGCTGGTGCTTCTCTTTCTACGTCCATTGCGTTCGTCTCTCGGTACAAAGGGACTTGCTCGTCTGCCACGGTTGAAAGGAGCAGTAGTAGCACGAGATCTCTCCCGCGAATCGCTTCCCATCGGCAGCGACTGCGATCGCGAGCGGCGTCTTGGGCTTCTCGAGCGGTCGCGCGGACTTGGTGACCTGGATCGACGTCCCCGTGGTCTCGAATGTCTTCGGCTGGAACACTGTTGCCTGTCGTCGTCACGTGCTCGTGAACGGGTAGACTCGAGAGACGCCTTTGCGTTCTCGGATGCCACCTCGCCTCGCTCAGGATATCTGTGCTTCGAGTTATCCTCTGGCGATTCCTTTGGAGACTCGGAGCGGCTTCTCGTGCGAGTTGGCGCGTGTCTCGAATGCGAGGTCCCATCGCCTCTCTTCGATGGAGGCGAGCGAGAACTCGAGCGAACTCGCGTTCGTTCCTCTTTGTCTCGGTGGTGTCGGCGATGACCACGTTCATCATCATCATCATCATCACCACTCCTCTCCTTGCCTTCCTTGCGGCGTCGCTTTTTCTCCTTCTTGGCTTTCCGTTTCTCTTTCTTTTCCTTCTTCTTGGCTTTCCTCTTCTCTTTCCTTTTCGCCTTCGCATCCTCACTGTCGTCGGAGGAGCTACTGTCGTCGTCCTCACCATCCGAACGGACGTCCGATTTGCGTTTACAAATCTTCGCTTCATCGACCTGGCCACAATCGTCAATCACGACGGCTTGCATGGGGGCAGGACGGTTATTGGCCACGGTCTCCACATCCTCCATCTTGCGCACGACATTCATGCCGGACTCGACTTCGCCAAACACGACGTGCTTCCCATCCAAATGCGGAGTTGGCACCGTCGTGATGAAGAACTGGCTTCCGTTCGTGTTTGGTCCGGCATTCGCCATGGAGAGAAGACCCGCCTTTGCGTGACGATGACGGAAGCTTTCATCGCCAAATCTGCACAACAGAACGCGCGCAAGGTTGGTGACGTGTGGTGTGAGCATTACAGAAACATCCCAATGCCACGAAGACGATCGACATAGACGTACCGATCTCCGTAAATGGACTCGCCGCCGGTGCCATTTTGCTTGGAGAAATCCCCGCCCTGCAGCATAAACCCCTTGATAATGCGATGGAAGACGATCCCTGGTGGTGGTGTGTCGATGTTTTTCAACGTGTCGAAATGAGTTGCATTTTATGCTGACGTGTCGCTACTACTGCTGCATGCGTAGTGTATGCGCATGCGTGGTAGACCGTCTTACCTTTGTAGTGCAACGGCTTCCCCGTGGTTTTGCCGATCCCCCTCTCGCCAGTGCACAGCGCGCTGCGCAATATTGAACAACGCCACACAGACAATGTTAACAAATGAGCGTTTTTCCCACGCACACACACGAGCGCACACACGCAGTGGATACACATAAGCAAACGCTTGCATGTTGCTAGTGTGCATACCGAAAGTTCTCCGTGGTTTTGGGGACGCCGTCAAAGAGCTTGAACACGATCCGTCCCGCGCGCGATCCGCCAATCGAGATGTCTGTTTTTTGTGTGTGTGTTTCCCACGGAAAATCGCAGACACATAAGCAGACGCGGTCAGTGCTCGCATGCGCAAACAGCGGCACGTCTTCCACCTACGCATCGCGCGTCGGTGGCTCCCGCGAGCGTGCACGTACCGAAAAACACGCGCGTCTGCGCATCGCTCCTCCCCATTTTCGTTGGCGATCTCGAGATCTGTGAGGATCCTAACGATACGCCTCATTGCGCGTTGGTTATTTACGAGCATCCAATCGGACGTTCGATTGCATTGGTTGCTCTCGTATATAAGCAGGATGGTCCTTCCATTCGAGGGAGACTCGCTTCTTGTAGGCGCTTCGGCAGAGTCTGCAGAGTATCCGACATTATAACGCCAAGGCGCTATACTAGAGGATATGCAGTACCACTGCAAGCGCTCTTCTCGCGATCGCGTTCGCTTCTTCGCCCTTACAAAAGCCACTGACTGGATCAAGACGCAAGCGAGCAGCTCACGAAGATCAACAAGACAGACACCACAAGCATGTCGCTGTCGCTGGACCAGTCGAAGGACGCCGAGTTCCTGCGCTTCATCGCGCGCTTCGCCGGCGTGAACACCGGGTCGGCGTCGTCGGGTCCGATCCGCGTGCGCCTCGGCAAGACGAACGAGCTCTACCAGGTGAACACGATCGCCAAGTACTTTGCGCGCCAAGCCGACCGCGAAGCCGAGCTGTGTGGCCAGGACGCGTTCGAGAAAGCGCAGATCTCCATGTGGCTCGGTTTCGCGACGGGCATCGCCAAGTGTCCTCCCCAGGCGTCGGCCACGCACTGGAAAGTGCTCGAGACCACGCTGCAGGCGAAGACGTACTTTGCCGCGAACCGCGTCACGCTCGCCGATGGCGCGCTGTTCTGGGTGCTATACGACGCCGTGCGCAAGTTCACGTCCAAGCAGCGCGACGAGTACGCGAACCTGGTGCGCTGGTTCGACCAGATTCAACACACGGTCGGTGTGCGCGGATTTCGTGACCTCGATGTCGTCGACCTCGGACGCAAGCAGTTCGCCCTCACCGTCTAAGAAGCAACGCATGCATGGATGATAGCAAATGGTAGTGGTGGCGATCGTGGAGACGCTGCTGGGGAAGCAACGCTAGCGACGCAGTGCTCAAGCAGTGGTGGTCGTGGCTAGCACTAGAGCTATGGACTCGAGTTCACAAAGGTGGCAACTGACTGCAGTGCACGCGCAGCTGTGTTCGCTTTTGCTGGGTTACACGGGGAGGAGGAGGAGGGAATACATGAGAGTGTTTATTCGCAAAAAAATAGTCCTGTTCGTTTCCACTCTCTCACGGACGTTTGCTTGCTCTCTTTGATCTATGATGCACCTCTTGCGCTGCTGCTGGCGCGTTAGTCGCCGTCGAGAGTCCAGAAACGCCGTGATTTTCTTTGTCAAGATCCCCAAAGTCGTCTTTTCCGTTGAGAGGCGTTTCCGGAAATACACGAGCGGTGGTTTCTGTACACAACCAGCAGACCGAGAGTCGCATCCTTATCATCGACTCGGCACTATTGCTGCTGCGCTTGGGACAAATAGGTCGAGTCGTGATGCCCCTCGAGCGTCCAGAACAGCTTGCGACGCTCAGCCCCACGAAGAAAGCGCAGCATGTGGAGTCCCGAGCGAGCACCGTCGAGATCGCGTGGTCGCTGCCATCCATGGAAGGCATCCCGCCGTGTGCACGCGGCGGACACACTGCTGTGCTCGCCGACACCCAGTTGCTGGTCTTTGGGGGACATTACTTTGGCGGCGAGGGTTCGTTCATGTACTTGAACGACCTGCATCGCCTCGATCTCACTACGTCCACGTGGCACGAAATCGTGTTCAACGAGAGAGAAGGCGCCGTGTGTCGTCCAAAGCCGCGGTACAACCACAGTGCGCTTTTGCTGAACGACGGCACGCGCATGTTTGTGTTTGGCGGTCGCGGGGACACGAGTCACGCGTTCCGCGATATGTTTTTCTTCGACTTGCACGCAATGGCGTGGTTCCAAGTGCAGTGGACGACCGATTGTCCGCTGGGACGATTCGGGCATGGCGCGGTCTCGGTAGACGACGAAAAGATGATCCTCTTTGGCGGATGGGATGGCAAGAAGTCCATGAACGATCTGTGGGTGTTTGACACGAACACGTTCACGTGGGCGAGACCCAAATGCGCAGGGAAAGCCCCCACGCCTCGACAGAACCACTCCATGCTGCCAATCTCAAAAAGCGGCTCGGTGGTCATCGTGTATGGCGGGTACACCGTGCTTCCCGATGCGTTTCCCGTGTACAACAAGGACATGTACCTCTTTGACGCCGAGAGCATGGCGTGGAGTCGACCTCGTCTCGTTGGCGAGTACCCGCTGGGCACGTTCAGCCAGTCTCTGTGCATGCAGAATGAGCTCGCGTTTGTGTTCGGCGGGTGGTCGGGCACTGAGCGCTCGCCCTTGTACATGGGGGACAAGCAAGTGAAGGAGCTGGCCAACATGGTCGCCCGCGAAGAACGCCTTGCAAGCGGTGGTGGCCAGGAGGCGAGCAGTCAGCCCAGCGGCTTTAGCAGGAAGCGAGCGCACACGCTGCACTTGAAGACCTCGTCTTCCTATGCGCATGTCCTCGATGTCAACAGCATGCAGTGGTTCAAACCCGTCGCCCATGGCGTGCAAGTCGCCAACCGATACGGCCACACGTGCACGATCGTCGGGCCGCATGTGTTCCTCTTCGGCGGCTGGGATGGCAACCGAGCGCTCAACCAACTCGTCGTCGGCGAGGTCACCATCTAAGTAGAAAAATATCCCTCACTTTCTTTATCTTAATCCCCCGAAAAGCTCTCAAAAACATTATTCTAACCGCGCGATCGCGCGTTTCACGTCATCAACGAACGCCACGAGCGACTTGGCGCCATGCACTTGGTTGTCGCGCGTGCGGATGTTGACCTGCTGCGTGTCTTGTTCCTTGTCGCCAACCACCAAGATGAAGTTGTACCCGGCGAGCTGCGCTTCACGGATGCGTTTGTTGAGAGTCTTGCTCGAGTCCTGCACGTCCACGTACACGCTCGCGTCTTGTTCCAACGTGGCCGCGACTTGCTTGGCGTACTCGCGGTGAGACTCGGACACGGGCAACACTGCGACCTGACGCGGACTCAGCCATAACGGCCACTTGCCGCCCGTGTGCTCGATCAGGATCGCCATCATGCGCTCGATCGAGCCCAGCACGGCGCGATGGATGATGATCGGCGTGTGGGCTTGTCCGTCGGCGCCGTCGTAACTCAGCTCGAAGTTTTTGGGCAGCTGGAAATCCAGCTGGATCGTGCCACATTGGTGCTGTCGCTGGAGCGCGTCGGTGACCACAATATCGATTTTTGGTCCGTAGAATGCGCCGTCGCCTTCGTTCACCTCCCACGGCTCGCCAAAGTCCTCGAGCGCGTGCCGCAGTTGCGCCTCGGCATCGTTCCACACCGCGATTTCGCCCATAAAGTTTTCCGGGCGGGTCGACAAGCGCAGTTGGAACGTGAACCCAAACACGCCGTACACATGCTGGATGAACTGCAGGCACGACGAGATCTCCTGCTGCACTTGGTCCGACGTGCAAAAGATATGCGCATCGTCCTGGTGGAACCGACGCACGCGCGTGAGTCCCGTGAGAGCCCCCGACGCCTCATTGCGGTGCAGTGCCGAGAAATCTGCAAGACGCACGGGCAGCTCGCGATACGAGTACTTTTTGGACTCACGGAAGAGAATGCAGTGACCGGGACAGTTCATGGGCTTGAGACCGAATTGGTCGTACTGAGGGGGTGGATGCTCACCATGGTGGTGGTGCCCATCGTCATCGTCTCCGTGCAGGTGCTCGTGGCAGTGCGTGACGTCGCCGCTTTCCGCGATCCCCTGGGTCACCATAAACATGTCTTCATGGTAGTTCTTCAAGTGACCCGAGGTCTCCCAGAGATCCTTCTTGAAGATCAAGGGAGTGATCACTTCGTCGTAGCCTCGCCTGCGGTATTCGTCACGGATAAAGTTCGCCAGTGTGTTGAAGATCCGCGTGCCGTGCGGAAGAAAGAACGACGAACCAGGACTCAGCGGGTGGAACATGAACAGCTGCTGGTTCTTGCCGACCACGCGATGATCGCGCTTCTTGGCTTCTTCTTGGAGGTGCTGCCATTCCTTCAGCAACGCGTTGTTTGGGAACGAAATGCCGTACACCCGCTGCAGCAAATCCTTGTCTTCCCAGTGGGAAGCCCCACACCGCGTGATCGCGAACGACGACAAGATACCTGCGCACACAAGTAAACCAAGAGAGTCAGCGACGAGGAACGCACTGGTCAACGAGAGACTCTTCGGCAGATAGATAGATCAGTATGCAGAATGTACGTCCAAGTGTAGCTCATGGGATACTCAGTGCGAGAGTGCCGAGTCGTTCTTTAGACGGATTCTTTTCTATAGGACTTTAGAAATCGAGCCAAGATGAAGAAGCGACGAGTCCAAAGCTCTCACGTCGCCTCTCGCTCACCTACCCTTTTGTGGAAGGGCAGATAGTCCAGTGTTTTCACACGCAATACAAGCACACGCAACCCACGCATTCTGACGTACCGGTATGTGGCACATGAGGACCTCGGCAGAGATCGATCAACGGTCCGCATCGGTACAATGAGATCTTCTCGTGGCTCGGGATTTTGTTCAGCATGTGGCGCTTGAACTCGGAATACCCAAACAACTCGCTCGCGAATTCGCGCGTCACGTCCATGCGTTCGAACGGTTGGCGCTGCTTCACGATCTTCTTGATCGACTTGCTGAGCTCGTCAAAGTCCGTCTCGGAGACTGTGAGACCGTCTTCGAGAAACATCTCGTAGAAAAAACCACCTTCGCTCAACGCTGGACCATCGGTCAGGCGAATCTTTTCGCGAAACTTTTCTTCGAGCGCCTGTGCAGCAAACACACACACACAACGCTTGATGAGAATGGCGGCGCCTTCATCCACTATGCTACACCGCCGTGTTGCTTGACATACCTGTCCGAGCACGTGCGCTGACGAGTGCCAGAAGACTTTCTTGCCTTCGTCCTTCGAGAAGCTACACGCAGAGACTGCACAGTCAGCAACGACCCACACCTCAGAAAATAAACTCTCACGTACTCGAGCAATCGCAAAGAGCACGATTTCTCCAACGGCGCACGAAGATCAACCACGCCATTGCCATCGATCTGCGACGCGAGCGCCTGGAATTTCGCCACACCCGCGTCCTGCATGTGCTTCAAGATATCGATCGACGTCGACACGCCTTTCACGCCATGGAAAGTGTACGTCTGCTTGTCGTCGAGCTGCACCTGGATCTCGATGGGGATGGCAGCTTCTTGGGCTTCCGCAATGCGCTCTGCGAGCACCGCTTGCTGGCGCTGGTATTCCTGTTCCCATTGCGCAATGCGGCCATCGCGGATCGTGACGCTCGCAAACCCGCGTCGGTGTGGAAGCGGCAGCGGCGCAGAGCGGTGGTCCGCGAGCACGTTGCCTCGGATAGCGGTCCTGGCGCGATGCAGCCACTGGCGAGAATGGCGCAGCATCCCTCGGTCTTTCCTTTCCAGCAGCTCCGCGAATGGCACAGGTGTTTTTGTGTGGAGATCTGCAGCGTACTGCTTTACTGCATTGAACCAAACGTTTGTTTGACTGCGTGTTTTTGAGCAGAATAACCAACGTTGGTTTGATTGGTTTGAACCAAATGCGCGGGTAAAAAAGCCCAGCAGTTCACACCAGCACGCGACAGGAAGAAGCGATGAGTTCGGACGAAGATGGCACCCCCGTGAAGCTCTACAACCCGCTGGAGCGCAACCGCAAGCGGCAGCAGTTTGGTACGTCGACAGCGCAGTCGTTCTTGTCCTGCGTCTCGTCTGTCCTTCTGTTTGATGGTGTTTGGGATTGCATTGTGGGCGGCAGTGAGTATTGATTCGTCGTCCGAGTCGGAGGACGACGAGTACGTGTATGGAGAATCGCCGCAAGTGACCAAGCGACGGAGAAGCTCGCGCGGAGGAAGAGGCAGCTCGTTGTCGCCGTCAGCGCAGACAGGTGATCCGTTTGTATGTCGATGCGATTGTGGTCCTGCAGTACGAGAGCGTGCTAACGAGGCTATGTGGCTGTGGGATTGGCAACAACAAAACACATAGTGAATCTGGACACGGATGACGACGGCGAAGAGAAAGACGAGATGGAGGATCTGATGACCGACGCTGAGCGAGAAGCGGCGCGGCAAAGTGAGATCCAGATCGAGTTCGAAATCGCACAGCGGATCGCGCAAGACTCGGTATTAAACCAGACGCGAGAGATCATGGAGTACGTTCGCCACGATCGCGGTTATCATTGTCTGGTGCTTGTCCTGTCCTATTGGTATGAATTGCTCATGCGTGCTGCTCTCCTTTTCTGTGAAGTAAAATCACATCGGCGCAGCGCCAAATGAGTCAGGACAGCGAATCTTCCCGTCGCGAAGTCATCTCGCTCGACTCGGACGATGACGAGGATAGTGGTGCGAATGGCGACGACGATGACGTCCAGATTCTCTCGCAGCCGAATGGAAATGGGTCAACGTCACTTCGTCACGAGTCTGCTCGCCACCATCATCACCACTCGCACTCAGAGAAAGGCGAGCGCATCGTGTTGCATATTCGTTCGAATGGGGAGCGCACCGACGAGGTTCCGATTCACATGGTAATGGTTTTCTTTGTCGTTGATGATGGCACTTCACGATGGCTTCGATGCTCATGCGACTTTCTGACGTTGTTGGATTAAAATGTGTCTACCTGCAGAGAGAACCTTTTGATACTTTATACAAGAGCTTTTGCGATCTTCTTGGACTGCCGCGCTCGGCTGTACAGATGTCACTGGACGGAGAGGTGCTCAAGGGATCCGCCACGCCGTTCGCCATGGATTTGGAATCGGGAGATCTGATCGATGCAAAAGTTGATTTCTCCAAGCAAAACATGGCCGACATGAAGACTTTTGTGCGCTTGAAGCTCGTCGTCCAAGGAAAGCGGCCGGAGATATTCAAGATCGACGCTGTGAGTGAACCCTGTGTAGACATACACTCGCCGCATTCTCTTGAAGGTCGCTCACATCTACGTGCTGCTTTTGTTGCTGTCGTTAGAGCGCTACGGTGGAGAAACTGCACTCAGGGTTTTGCAAGAAACACAGCATTGCGTATTCGGAAGACATCGGACTGAGTGCA
Organism: Globisporangium heterothallicum; assembly: GCA_023334155.1. NCBI lineage: Eukaryota > Oomycota > Peronosporomycetes > Pythiales > Pythiaceae > Globisporangium > Globisporangium heterothallicum. The sequence continues at coordinate 10,971 of JAASGH010000468.1, forward strand.
TTAGGGGTAAAGTTGCGTCTGAGCGAGACCATCGAGTCGTACGGTCTGCGAGACGACGACGAGATCCAAGTAGAGATAGAGAACGCGGTCGATCCGTCGGCGATCGCTCTACAACTGCGATTTAGTGACGGCACCACCGAGACCCATCATGTGATCCCGGTACGTTCTTCTCTTCTCATTCGTTTTTGAAAGTATCTATGGAAACCATATGCTTTCAGCGTGAACTTGCGCAAAAAGCAGTTTTGACGTTTCTGAATCATTCACAGAGCTCCAAAGTCAAGACCCTGCTCGAGAGTGTTGCCCACCTGCGGAACACGATAGCACAAGAAGTATCGTTACGAGTTGATGGCGAAGCAATGGTTCCAAGTCAGTCGTTCCAGGTACGCGCATGCATGATCTATGCTCCTGCTTGTTTTGGGATCTAATTGATCGGTTCTCTGCGCACGCACATTCAGTATTACGAGTTGGAAGGTGGCGAGCTGGTTGAAGTCAAGATCGCATCCTGATGCACAGCCATCGTACACGACAAGAAAACCTCATGCTACTGCCATCAAATGCGATCGGATTATTTGTTTGAAAACTGGCGGCGATGTGTATTCGCTGCTGCCATCCATGTAAGCTATCAAATCTGCAACTACCGAGTTTCATTCTCTTCGGTGCACGACCCGATCTCTGTTTGTTTGCATCGCTCGTCAAGTATTCGCTAGCATGTCGCCATTTAGTGCTGCTCTTCTGGATCTTCGTT
>JAASGH010000469.1:0-11650 GCA_023334155.1 Globisporangium heterothallicum
GCGTGGTCTTGGGTTTGCTGCTCATGGTTGCGTTTCTCCAAGAGGATGCTGTTCTTCTGTTCCAGAATCCACGCTTCGAGCTCGGTGCGCGTGCTGATGTTCAGCTTGACGAGCGGCTCGATCTCCAGCGCGGCGTTCGGCGGCAGCACCGCAGTGGTGGTAGCAGCTGCTACTGGTGGTGGTGGTGCATTCACAGCAGCCGTCGTCGCCCTTGTCGCGCCACCATTACCCCCACTCGCAGGATCCGCAGCAGCAGCAGAAGCAGAAGAACTAGTCGAGTTGGTCATCATCATGTCGTGCTTGGAATTTGAAAAAAAGGGAAACCTTATGCGCGCGCACTTTGCACACTGCGAAATGCCATCAAGAGTGATGGTCATACAAGATAACAGGTGTTAGTGTGTGCCACGTTATTTGCACTGCAGAATGGGAAAAAAAGGGTGTCGCTGATCATTTTGGTCGGAACGATTGTGGAGGGGTGGATACTTTCTCAACCCATGCACAAGCATGACGACGGGACAAGAAGCGCGACAGCTGGGGTTGTCCAACGCTGTCTTGGCCGTTCATCTCGCGGTTTCCAAGCGACTTGGCAACAGCGACTTGGTGACCCAAGTTGGTTTTGTGCGGAATGTCGAAAATGAGAACCATAGTTTTTAGTCAGGTGACGCGAGGGATCGCGAATGGGTCTCGGACACTTGGAAGAAGACTGCATGTGCACTGTGAGCGAAGAGGCGTGCGGAACAATTGGGTTTTCTTTCCAGATGCACGCACCGTCAGTCGCACTGGCTTCGAGAGACTGTTTGATCCGAAACCGTCCTCTTCAGCTCACGAAGATATTGCGAGTGCAGCGCGACTGACTGGAAGCGGATGCGAGCATGAGAAGGAATTGTGTTGGGATGAATTGGGAACGTCGCTGCCTTCTTTTTTCGGACGACGTGGTTTGATCCAGACCGCTCTCCGATATCGCATACAAATGGAGCATTCGCCATCCTCTGCGTATCTATCGTCTGTGATGTCACAAGCGGCACTCTCCCTGTTTTGTGAACCCACTTTATGTCGCTCCATCCCCGCACCCAAAAGCTGTCCATATCCCCCCTTCAAAAGAAATTTTTGGCAGCCACTTCAAGGTCACACATTTTTTCAAGGCAGAACCTGTGCAAACGCATGTATCCTTCATAGTTATTCCTCGATGTCATCCATCATCCACAGAGAGTGCATTCGCAGGAGTGTATCTGTTTATACCCTGCTCAACGAGATAGAAGGATGTGCATGGACATGGTGTCAGCTGTCCTCTCTCCCGCCAAGCGGCGCTGACTGGGTAGTTCAACCAGGAACTTTGCGTGACTCTTCCTGCTTCCCATCGCAGTCGCGTAGTTGTGATGCACGGATGATGATAATAATAAATCATCCGTCCGGTCCGTAAAAGCAAATGCATCGTCGCTCGCTCCACGCACCAATGTTCTCGTTTCCTTGACGCGAGCAGACGGTCTCTTTGTTCTTCCTCGATGGATTTCTGTTCCTTTCTCGGTCGGTCTCGCTTCTGGACAGGCGCATCCAAGGAGCTCAAGTGTCGCTCGCACCTGCGCGACGAGAGAACGAGCTCTCAGCAGCATTCACTGCTTCGTCTTCTCGTCCACCGTCGTCATTGCTCATTTCGGAATCTTCCGGCTACTTTGCACACTCCCCCAAGTCCCAAGTCCTCAACCCCAGAACAAGATCTGTGACACCCATGAAGCTCGTGTACCCTTTGATCCTAGCGCTTGCGATCGCTAGAGTCTGCGGCCAGGAAACCCCGACGACCGCGCCACCTTCGGGAGGTGACTCGACAACAACCACGCCGACGCCGACGCCGACCCCAACTTCGGGAGGTGACTCGACAACTACCACGCCGACGACCGCGCCACCTTCGGGAGGTGACTCGACAACCACCACGCCAACGCCGACTCCAACTTCGGGTGGTGGTGCGACAACCACCACGCCAATATTGGGGTCCATGACTGGCTCGGCTGCTGGAAGCGCATTGGAGGGAAGCGTGGCTAGTGAAAGCGGCAGCGGCAGCGTAAGCAGGGACCAAAACGTTGGTCCGGGTGGTGCTGGAGTAACTCCAAGCAACGACGCGAGTGCCAGGATGATCACCATGACAGCGTCGGCGTCCATTGTCGTTGCCTCGGTTGTGCTGGCGCTCCTGTAAGGACGAGTTTGCTAGCAACCGATCCTAGATTTGTCGACTGCACATGGCCGTGCTTGAGTTGGAGGCGAAAGACCAGTGGAAAGAAGTAGCCTCGGCCAAGCAGGACCCGCGCAAGCAAGTGTGCAGCGATTCTATATATTACCCCAAAGCAACCCAGTCGAGTATCCTTCAGAGCGCCTTCGTATCCCTACGTGTTTCAGTCATGCGTGGGAGCATTTGCGTGGTTCTGTCTAGATCCGACAAGAAGCGTTCAGATATAATAAACCCCAACATTGGTACCATACACGATTGCTTAAATGTACTTGCGTCTCTCCTTGAGAGTTGCTTGCGCGTCGATAGGGATTCTGCTCCGGTTCACTAGTTCACTGGCATCCCGTCTCGCGCTCTGCGTGCTTCCCTGCTCGAAATCGTCTCCGATCATGGTCTCTTTCAGTTTCAACTCCACGCGCATCATTGACTGCGAACTGTGAGGTGTCGACTGCTGCCGTGCGAATGACGGACGCCTGCTTTGCGGAGTGCTGGGTGTCACAGCATTTGGACGTAACGGAGGTAGTGTGAGCCTTGCAGCGTGGTCGGGGTGCGTTTTCGAGGAAGAGGGTGACGCCAACATGACGATCATGGCATGCAGTCCTTCATGCGTCGTCTTTCCATTGTCGCACCTGCTCGAAGGACGAGAAAGGTTCCCACCTATCGGCGGCAATTTATCTGGATCGTCCGCTTCTTTGTCGCTGTCGTCTTCGTCCTCTGCGATGAGTTCGTCACCAAACCGTTGATTCTCGAGCGATTCTTTCATTGTCTCGTCGAGCTGGAACAAAAGGCTAGCACGGGAAGTGTAGCCGCGATAAATGGACTGAATCCGCACCGCAGATCGATTCACGCGCTCGAGATCTTTTCGAAAACGCAAACGGCGCTCCACTTGGTGCTTCAGGAACCTGCGGACATTTGACTGGAGAGTCATCACCGAGACCGCAGTCAGATGCGCTTTCTTCTCGTTTCGCAGATTCACCAGTTCGCATTTCGCCAAATGCGCTCGCACCAACGTCTGGATTTTGGTTGCCGCCATGTTCCTCTTGTGCTCCAACTCAAGTTGCTCCAATCGGCGCTTCTGAAGGAGCACAACACGTTGGCGACGACGCTCCTCGCCAACTCTCCGGTATCGATCCACCGCATCTTCGCCTTCGTCTTGGAGCTTTTGGTATTGAATGCTGAAGAGTTTCGCCTGCGCGATAGACTCGACTGTCATGGATTTGCGGTGCCGTTGGTGGCGCTTGTACCGGCGATACGCATGGAAGATCTTCCTCCCAGCGTCTAAGCGCCGCCGCTCAGCTTCATACACCGCTTTCTTGAAATCGTATTCCTTCTTCGCACAGTAGCCACGGAAAACGCGTTGTATATGAACTGCACTTTGCTGCGTCTCCGAGATGAACAGCGATAGATTCTGCAGCACGTTTCGACGCAGACGATGCACGCGGAATTGGCGCTGGATTTTGCGCGCAAATTGGTTTTGATGCCGCTTGTGATTCATCTTTCGGACCATCAGTTGACCAGGTAGCTTGTTTTTCATCCCCCACGTCTGCACACTACGCACCTCGCATTCCGTTGCTGAGACCGTTTGTTCCTTCCGCTTTTCAAGGAGCTTTCTCAAACGCTGGGAATTGACACGAAGCTGCTCGCTAGGGTCTCTCGGCACCTTCATGGTCTGTTCATGCGTTTGGTCGCTGCTCGCTGCTGTACTCGCAGTTGTCCCGTTCGCAGATTGTCTTGTGTCTTCCTGACGATGACGAAGCTGCTGAGAGAGCGCTGCAACATGAGGTGCCTGAGTGCTCAAAAGATTGGCCAGCGCTTCTTCCACCCCACCAATAGCTTTAATCGAGTCAAATGGATTGTACGCCTCTGCTACGCGCTGCTTCTCGTCGTCTACTTTCTGGGCTTCGGATACTTCAAGCTCTTTCTCTTGTTGAATGATCTCCAGACAAGTACGCGCTCGACCGTGGTTTATCATCGGCAGGTTAATTGCTGGACCAGAATCCTTCATGGCCGCAAGTAAGGCTTCGTATTGTAGCTCCAGCTTATGCGGAGGGATGAGCATACTGCTATCGGCCGATGCAGAGCCCAGCTTTGCATCCGCACTGTCGTCGCCGCTCCGTTCAGTGAGAAATGTTGTTGACACGAAGCTGCTTTCTGCGAAACCAAGAGTTTCGAGCAGCTGGCGAGGGAGCAACAGTGGATTGTATGGTAAATCGGGACCCACAAGCACACGCAATGCTGCTGTTGCGAAGAGAAATTGCAGGTCTTCGTCCATATGCACGAGGTAATTGTGGATCTTCATTTTCTTCCAAGGGAAACGATACAGCGGCTCGAAATTTGTGAAGCGGCAGCGTCTCTGGCGAATGCACCGCCATTGAACGATGGCATCGGCGACGTTCATTGACGATTCTTGAAGTGCCGCCACGAGGGTTCCGAATTGCTTTATGCGGTGCTGTGCTTTCTCAGCAAGCTCTGCAAAGAGCTTCGAAAACTCTGTCACCTGTCTCTCAGCAATTGCCAGCTTGCTCTGACCAGACTCTGGACGCCGAATCGATAGAGGCGCTACGACCATAGATGATGATCCTCGCTTTTCTCGTACCGGTGACGACGTTGCTGCAGAAACGATCGCTTCTGCTGCAGCTTTCTTTTGGATGGCACCGCTTAGTTCTTCTGCAAGTGTGTTGAGTAAAGGGACCAACTGGCGAAGCTGTTTCACAGTTTGTTCCCGTACCACAATTTCGCTCATGACACGAAGCTCGCAAAGAACCTGAGCAGAAGATTTGTCAATGGATGAGCCATTCTTTCGATCCCCGTGCTGCTTCGATATTGATCTTGACGCAGTAGGTGGGAGAAGACTTAAATCTCCGCTCGCCTTTTGCTCCACAGGGCTCGGCGCATACATCTTGGGGACAGGGTCAGGATTCCTTGTCAGTGCAGCGAATCGATCAAGGTCTTCCTCTGTTGGCGAGTGCATTTCTTCTTCATCTCCGAAGGTCTTCCCGTCGTCGTGGTCATCCTCGCCGTCCCTCTCTTCCCGCTGATTATCAGAGCGGAGGCGCAAACGTACATTTCTGGGGAAATGGGTCGGTCCTGTCTGAGGCAGTATCACGCGACTTGAAGGAGGAGCACTGTCGCGCTTGCATTCTCCGTCGCCGCGACCTCGCTTTCCCGCCTCACATTCCTTTCGTCTGTTGTACTCTTCTAAAATCGCGAGTTGCTTTTGCTGCCGTGATATTCTTGACTTGAGCGCTTCTTCCCTCCCTTTTTGATCCCCATACCGCCTCGCGAGACCTCTCGCCACAGCATTCTTGCGAATACTCCTCCCACCTGGACCCGCAGTAGACTCTGTCGTCTCTTCATGGACTCGAAAACGCTCGCTCGATACTGCAAGCGAGAGAAGCCCGGGGATCTCCATACCGTGCATCGATCAGTCCTTCGCGACGGAAATGCAAAATCAGGACCCGAATGGATGTCGCCAATCTAAATATACCAGAATCCCCGATGCATTCTCCGACTCCCAGTCAACAGAGGACGCTCCAACGATTTGCTCGACTTGCCGAAAACCTATCGTGCCCAATGCTCAGTTGCTACCTGGACAACCATGTTCAGCAAAATAAAACGTGAATCTCAATCATCACCCAACGCAGCACGATTGAATACATGTCATAAGTTTCTTTGGATGTATTTGGATCGGTACACGCTGCTAGGCTTTCCAGGTCAGGTCACAAATCAACGAGATGTGGTCGGATGGAAACTTGGACGACGGCAATGCGCCTTCTTCGCTCACTTCCTCACTTGTAAAGAAAGGGAAAACCTGCTTCACATCCAGCAACTCTTGGCCCACCATGATGTAGTCCAAGGTTCCAACGAAAGTACCTGCAAAATTCGTGAATGCAGGAATGCCACAACCACTCACGAGCTGCAACTGGTGCTCAAAGCAACCAGGGTGGACACGATGATTGCTTGGATGCTCTTTACTATTCCCACTGCCTGAATTGCTCAGCGTTCTGTTCCACTTGAACTGCGACGCTTCTTGCCAATGCCGGTGGCTTGAATCAATCGCCGAGTCCAATAGGAAACGAACAGTCGCTGTGTCAGGAAAAGCGTTGTAGTCGCCACAGAGAACGAGCGCAACGTGCCCGCCAACGTCGAGTCGCACTTTGCTGACCTCGCGAACCAATGCGACTGTTTGAAGCAATCGAATCAAATCCGCATCTTCGCGATAGAAGAGATGTGTGTTCGATAGAACCAGGTGCTTGGTCGGGTCGTCGCGCAATCGCAGCAGTAGTAGTTGCGCCACCGATGGGATCTTGTCAAACCCTTTTGCGATCTCCGGAAACTCCGACAGCAATGCTTTGATTGTTGGGTCTGGAGAGTGCTTCACGGTCATTGCTAAATCGATCGTATGGTCGTCCACTACTTCAAAAGCATCGTTCCGAATAAAGACCGCACAGCCCTCATGCGTGCTTCCGGTCTTACCAGCGTAGAACGTATGGTACCCAACAGGCTTCATCATCGGAACAAAGAACGAGTTGTACGTTGCCTCGCCCATTTCCTGTAGACAGATAATATCTGCGTTGCATTCTTCAATCTCTTGGAACACCAGCTGCATCCGGTACATCTCATTCATTACCGACGAAGTCGCGTACGGGAACACGTTCTCACGCGCATGGTCGGTTGTCGTGTACCCGTCGAACAAAACATTGTAGCTCATCACTCGGAACGCTGCCTCCCCATGAGCATTCGCGCGCGTTTTGCCCAAAAGCTGTCGCTTTCGAAACACCTCTCGATGAGGACCTTCGACGACAGCAGTTGTCACGACTTCGGTCTTGCTGTCATCTGCGTACTCTAGGTGCATGGATGGGGCATGGCACTCGATGCGGAATCTGCAACCAATGTCAGCGTTTGTCGGGGTGTACCGTCTTGCAGCGCAGCAATGCTCTTCGTGTGCATCTGCGTCGATGCGGAACCAGTTCCATGCGCAGTCATCTGGGTGGCAAAACTCCGTCTCCGGAAGCGGCACAACTGGAATCCCAGCCAAAACTGGGTCCATCACACTCAACCGCACCACTAGCGGTTGATTCCGCAAAACGACGTAGCTCGTATCGCCAATCTCAATGCGAGCGGTTTGCATGAGCACGTCGCCAATCACCAAGTTCTTCGACAGAAACTCTTCTCCGTTCTCGCTGAAAAACCTCACATCCACTTTCGCTTTCGCCGATGCGGGTTGGCGCTGGTGCGCTATCGACAACGACTGCATCGGAGTCGCCACCGCATCGCCCTGTCGCTTCTTCTTCTTCTTCTTCTTCGTTGCATTTTTCGTCTTCTTGCTCTGCACTTGGCCCATGAAGGCAGCACCGCCATTTCGCGCGCAGGCATCGCTTACAGCGGAAGCCGCTAAAATCTGCAAGCGGTGCCGGATTTTGTCCAATTTTTCCGTAACGGGTCGGTAAAACGTCTTGCGGTCGTCCAGGATGCGCAATCGCAGTCGGAGATGATCCTCGCCGGCACCGAGACGCACATGCGCGACATGGCGCTCCCGCCTTTCACTTTCTGCTCCAGCGTCAATGTGCATTTGGTCCCCATTGCCAGCGCTGCTATCGCCGTCGACGTCCATCGGCGAAGGTGGCACCATGTGTGCGCGCGGATTCTGCAATCTCCACAATATCCACAACCAATTGAACTTTTGACGAGAGTGCGTCCCGAATAGGAAGCCATCGATCCCGAATTGAAGTCGAAAAGGAGGGACTTGTCTCGTCATTGGATGAAAACATGTGCATCGATTTCAGCCAATGAGAGAGAGGAAGAGGGATATTGTTTCCGATTGATTGTCGCGCTGGCAAGTGCAAGAAAGAGACGAAGGAATGACAACGCCACAAGCGCTAGCGTGCGTCTGCATCTCTCTCCCTTTGTGTATGCATGCATGCTAGGGTAGTAGATGCGTGTCTAACACGTCTCTGTGCTCGCTGTGTCTTGTATCGTAGCGCGTGCACGATCGTAATCGACGGCGCGAACGTCGCGTGCCAGAAAGATGGCACGCCGTCGATGGCGAAGCTCGCCGCGGCGATTGCATACTTCCGAGCGATCAACAAGCAAGCGAACGGCGCGCGCGCGATCAAGTGCGTCGCGTTTGCACCGAATTTCTGGCTCAATGCGAAATCCAGTACGCCGAAAGAGAATGGAACGATGGATGCCGACGACTGGACGCTGTTGAGCGCGCTGGTAGAGAAAGACCATGTGATTCTCACGCCGTCCCAAGTACTGTATTTGTTTTTGGGCTCATGATGTACACCGAGCGAGGATGGAAGACATGGGGAACTGAGAGTGTTCATGGTGTTTTTGGCAGGCGCACGACGACTTCTACGTGATCGACTACGCGGTCAAGTACGACGGCTTCATTGTGACCAACGACATGTTTCGCGACCACGTGTCCAACAAGGTGCGTGCCTTTTTACCACCGATACCATCCCAGCGGGACACATACATGGATGCCTCTTGGTCATTAACACCTGTGCAAATGCGTACCTGCAGCGCACTTTCCATGGCAAGAAGCTCACCTCGAGCTGGGTGAAGACCCATTGCATTGACTTCACGTTTGTCGGGAAAGAGTTTTTGCCAAATCCACGAGCGATGGAGCGCGTGCACAGCTACACGCCTAGTCTCCCAAGCCCACCCAGCTCGTCTGCCTCACCTTCTCCATCAACCTCATCGCAAATGGTATCCGATGCTGTCGCACCCCAGAAAGCAATGTCCAAACCGTCGAGATCGAGCAGTCTCTCTAATGGTCTCTCCGAGTCCCTCTCTGACGACGATGACGAAGACGAAGCGGACGAGCATGCGATGCTAGTGGATCAACGCGCGAAGCTGAAGAGAAACATCGACCTTTCGGAAGTGACACACTACAAAGTCCCTCGATACCTGCTTCCTTTTCTCCATGGCGAAGGGGGAGACACAATGAACCGATTCCAGGAATACACGGGGACTTACATTGTGCTCCCTTCGCTTGCTTCCGTGGGAGCGACACCGTCACGACCGCTTCCAGATGTTGCGAACTTGTCGATTTACGGGTAGGTCCTAGTTTCATATCGTTCTTCCTAACTAAGTCTAACATTGTGTGTGAATGTTCTCCAGCGGGGAAAGCAACCGCCAGCAAGCAGTCAGTACGCTGGATGCGTTCCTCTCGGAGATGCAGCAGCAACACGAAGAGTTCCAGTACTACCAGCAGATGCAAGCCCAGCAGCAGCAACAGTATCACGCGTATCAACAGCAACACCATCACGTCCAACACCATCCCCACATGCACTCAGTAAGTCATAGCAGCAGCGTACCTCCCCCACCCGACGACCAGATGATGGACGTTGATCATTTCTAGGTCGCAGTGGCCGCATTTTTGTAGTTTGTTTTCTTCTGCTTTTACTTGTAACAGTAGTAGAAAGAGCAAAACGAAGTATTAACTTATTTCCATCGCTTCTTGTACTCGTCATTGTCTACGACTCCAAACTTCTTGTCGTCCTGCAAATGCAAACGATGCAACAACAAAGTAAGACACGCGATAGGTTCCGAAGCAAATCAAAACTGCAGTCTCACTCGTTTTTCTTCTTTCCAGCCTTGCGCGTCGAACTCCTTTCTTCGCTTTCCGTCTTTCTGGAACCCGCGCCAGTTTCCAACACGGTGTTCTCGACGGTCGACTTCTGCCCACGATCGTTCGCGTTTGAACATATCCGACACCTGACATCCAATAACCAGATTCCCTCAATGGGTTAATGAAGGGAAACAATAGGACACCCGCAAAGCAAAGAATACCCCACCTCTTGCTGCTCCTTCTCTTGCTGTTCAGCTTCGCGTTTCCGCTGCGCAGCCTCGCGTTTCTCAATGTTGACACGGCGGTTCTCGATCTCAGCAAACGCGCGCAGCACCTCTTTCTCGGTTTCCTCCTGAAGATCCCCCAGTTCGCTTTCCTTGGCTCCTTTTTTCACTTTCAGACGACGCTCTTTCAAAACTTTCTCCTTGCCATTCTCGATCACGCGAATACACACTTTGCGTCGATCTTCTTGCAGGATCAAGTTGTACGCCTTGGTCACCTCTGTTTGCCATGCGAATAACAAACGCTGAGATCCCAAAAGACTCGGATAAGAACGACAGCAGTGAGCGACACAATACCTTCAAACGCTTCGCGAGCTCGTGGATGCCTGAGCTTGTCGGGATGCACCAACGTAGAGATCTAAAAACCAGAAACAAACACACACCAGACATGAACACTTCTCTGACGGTAATCGGTACCCCACGAGAGGCAACGCAAATCCATTTCACCTTGCGGTAGTGCTGCTTCATGTCTTCTTCGGTGGCGTCCGTGTCGAGCATCAATACACGGTAGGGGTTCAAGTTGATCCACTTGAAATGCGGCTGCAGCAAGCGCTCCAGTTGGCCCTCGGCATTGCCGAAATCCACTGGCGGTCTCTCCTTTTTCCCTTCCTCTTCTTCTGGCTTCTTGATGCAGTTCGTGTTCTCCTCGATTTCCTGCACCTCCGACATGAACTCTGCTAATAAAGCGTCTTCGTCTTTTTCCACGGGTGGCGCACTCGCCATCGCTTCAGCGTCCGATTTTGCCTTCGCCTCGCGCTGTTCCGCTTCCTGCTTCTCTGCGAGCTCCTCTGCTTCTCTTTTCAGTCGCGCTTGCTCTTTCGCTTGCTCACGCAGTCGCTGGGAGTGTGCGTGACCCGCATTGTATGCCTCTTCGGCGGCCAGCAGCAACGATGCGTTGTCCGGATCCAGCTTCAGTCCCTCGTTATACGTCACTCGCGCAGCGTCGAATCGCTGCAGCGCGTGCTCGGCTGCACCCTTGCGCGAGTACCCTTTCCACCACTCGGGCTTGAGCTCAATGCATTTTTCGGCGTCCTTGAGCGCCTTGCCGCGCGCATCGCCCATCGCCAAGTACGCTGCCGACCGGTTGCTGTAGTACACGGCGTTGTCCGGATCCAGATCGATCGCGCGCGTGTACATCTCGGCGGCGTCTTTGAAGCTCTTCTCCGCGAGGAGCTTGTTGCCCTCGACCTTGAACGCATCGGCCTGCGCAGCGTACTCTGGCGCCACTGCGTCGCTCATGCTCCCCTCGCTCAACTTTTCGCTGGTTATCGTGGTGTTCAAATGGCATTCGATCTGGAATAATGGAAGGCAACATGACCTCTTTTACTGCGTGCCTACTCAATATACCGAAACAACCGCTGTAAAGAGGTGTGTATGTTTACAAATCTACTCGCTGCATGTACTATATAGAGTACTATCAGGTGTGTCATGGAAATAAAAGATTGTCAAATCCTATGACATGGGATATCCTCCGGAAATCGATTCAAGCGAATTTGAAAGGGGGAAAGATGCACCGTAATTGAAGAGCGCATTTCGCAGCGACAATTCCAAGTCGGCAAGATGTTCGGCAGC
>JAASGH010000470.1:0-11646 GCA_023334155.1 Globisporangium heterothallicum
AACCCCACACCCTACTTCGAGATCCAGCGCAGCACATGCTCGGATACACATCAATCCGATTCCGCATTCGATGAAGAGTTCACTCACTCATGCCGCAACAGAGAGAGGGACGCCGACCCAGCCGCCTCATCAATCCGGACGACTCCCCATTGGACTTGGCGTCGCGAAAGCAGGTGGTGGCAGTGGCGAGTGGAGAGGGACTCGGTCGCGTGGCCAGTCCCTCAGAGAGAGAAAGAGTCAAATCCAAACGAGCACCCTCAAGTCGGTTCACTCCCTCTCCTTCCGGTGCCGTTACTCTACGCCGCCATCGCGTCCGCAACCAAGATTCTTTTCGTTGCCTTCGCTTTTCCGCAGCGATTTGATTTCTGGTTTGCTTCCACAAGCAGACAGACGTACGAACCTTCACGAAAGGTACTAGCAGTCAGGTGACGCATTGCGCATCCAGCCCCACAAGCCAAGCTCACCGACAATGCGCAAGCTGTCCGTCCTCACGCCCAACCCGTCAGAAATGAGTTTGACGCCTCTTAGCTCGCACCAACAGCCGAAGCTCTCCGATCTCTCGGCGCAGCAGTACGAGTACGAGATGCGCACCGACTTCACGCGCAAGAAATCCAAGAACCACGACCATAATGTGCCGATCCTGCATGGAAACGTCGACATCAAGGACATGTTCACGTCCGCGTACGACCACACAGCGCGCGTGAGCGTCGTGCTCATCATTCTCGGCGCCGCGATCGGTGTCGGTCTCGGGTTAGTGCTCGAACGGTACGACGTGAACCCCGATATTGAGAGCTGGATCGCGCTGCCCGGGGATCTATTTATCGATGCGCTGACGTGTTTGATCACGCCGATGGTGTTCTGCTCGGTCGTGACCTGTATCGGCGAACTGGTGCTCGCGGGGAAAGCCATCTCGATTGGTGGCCGCACCGTCGGGTACTTTGCGCTGGCCTCCATCACGTCGTCGTCCATTGGCACGATTTTCGGTGCGATTTTCTCGACGTTTTTCAAGCCAGACGTACCGGAGTTGGCCAAGACGCTACCTGCTGTGCTTACGTTCCGCTGCCCAGACAACTTGCTGCTGACGCAGCTGCCGAACGGAGGATTGGCCTGCATCGAGGATTCCACGCTGGCGAGGGAATCCCAGTTCTACCTCAACGACACGGCGAGTTTCTTGACGCTCGCCAACTCGACGTACTCGTCGCTCTCGGTCTCCGACCAAGTGATCAGTATTCTGACGGCGCTGGTGCCGGAGAACGTCGTCGGTGCGTTCGCGTCGGATTCGTCGCTCAGCGTGATCTCGTTTGCGTTCGTGTTCGGTGTCGCGGTCGTGAAAGGCTTCGATGCTCGCCAAGGAGTCGAGAACTACCCGCTGTTGCTGATCACGCACGCGAACGTGATGCTGCGTATGATGATCAACATGGTCGTCGCGTACATGCCGATCGCAGTCGTGTCGCTAGTCGCCGGTGCGATCGCGCAGAATGACTCCCCGGGCCACATTTTCAAGAACGTACTGTTCTTGATCGTTGCCTTGGCGCTCGCGCTGCTCACGGTCACGATCGGGATCATGGGCACGGCGTTGTTTGTGACCACGCGCACAAATATTTTCAAGTACTTGAAGTACATCGTGCCAGCGCAGGTGTTCATCTTTGGCTGCTCGTCGTCGATCGCGACACTCCCCATGACGATGCGTTGCGTCGACTCCACGGGCCAGGTCTCGCGCTCGCTGTCTCGGTTTGTGCTCTCGCTTGGCGCAACGAGTAACTTGAACGGGACGGCCGTGTACATGCCGCTGGCGTGCATCTTTTTGGCGAAAGTCGGCGGCTTTGAGAACGAACTCACGCCGCTCAACTTCGTCATGCTCGCGATCGTGAGCTCGATCTCGTCGCTTGGGGTCGCGCCTGTGCCGCACTCGGGGCTTGTGATGGTGATCACGGTCTGGCGAACCGTGTTTGGTCAGTCGATGCCCGCAGCGTTCTCGATTTTGGTCGGTACCGATTGGATTCTCAACCGCATGCGTGCGATCGTGAACATCACGAACGACACCATTCTTGCTCGCATTATCGCCGAGCAGTGCGACGAGACCATGTTTGCCAACGCAGGCGACTTCGACCTCGACATGGAGGACAGCATCATGACGCCACCGTCGATGCCCGAGGAGGATTGAATCGCGGCTAGAAACACTCCCGAGTATACGAGTCGAGCGGCGAATTATTATAGCAGCAACGGCAGATCTCAACGCACTGCGCGGTCGGGAAGCGAAGAACCACCTCGAGACTCGGCGAGGACAGGAGTGTTTCTATGATAGGAGCGACATAGAGCGAGAGTACGAATGAAACAGAGTGAAGGAGTATGTGTGGATTGTGGATATAAAATGCGTGAATACAAAACTCGTCCCTTTGAGCACCATAGAGGTGAGATCGGTCTGTCCACCATTTTCCATTCCGAAAATGCACTCTAGAATAGCTTAATCTTGGAGAGGAAACTGGTCTTCGCCGGCGCAGAGCCCGCTCTCTCGGTCTTCAAGCGCTCTTTCAACGTCTTGACCTGGATTTGGGCACAGAACGCCTTGTGGTCCTGCTTGAGCACGAGCATCGTGTTCTCCTTGATCGGCTCAAACATGCTCTTGATCGGGCACCCCAGACGAAGTTGCACGGATTTCCGATCCAGATTTGTGCACGACACTTCGTACGGCGACCCAGGAGCGATGAAGTACAAGTACACATCCCACGCAAAGTCCTTCAGGTCGTCGGCTTTCTTCTCCAATGCGAGGTCTTCAAAGCGCCGGATCTGGCGCGCACACTTCAAGTTCTCCGCCTTGAACTCTGTTTGGTATAGCAGCACAACAAGAAAGTTAACGCTCTGCCAAGAGACCCTCCAGCGACGCAAATGGACTTACTTTTTTCGAGGTACTCGAGCATTTCGCTGAACAAGATCTTGTCGTCGAGGATGTTGTCGAGGGAAAACTCTTTCGTGCCTGCGATTTTGTCGTCCGTGAGCGTCGTGTGCGACGGCAAATCGATCTGGTACGCGCCATCGACTTCGAAGGCTTTCTTCACCATGAGACCGTGCACGGCCGTGACTTTCGCAGACATCTCGTTGTACTGCGACGAGGTGAGGAAGCGCATCAGCGTATCTTTCTGCAGCGTCTTGATCGCGTCCTGCAAGGCTACGTCGAAGAGTTTGCCGCGGAACTCCCCCGGAGTCTTCATCCGCTCCATCGTCTGCTCTCGGTCTTGAGAAGGGAGACTCACTTCATTGGGCGAGTTGAGCGATAAATAGTCCTGCCAGATGCGGTCGGCCATCTCTTTACACGTCGTGACCGACTCGGAGTCTCGGAAGTCCAAGAGCGCACACTCGTCTTTGAACTTGTCCACGGCCATGAAGAAGTTCAAGTTCTCCGCGCAATACTACGTCAAACAAGCAAACATACGAGTGCGTGAGTTTCCGGAATAGACGATGTTGAGACATACGACAGCAAGGCAACGCACTCCTTTCTGGCAAAAGTCGAGCAAATAGCCACAGGAGACTGGGTTCGAGATGATATCGTCGATCGTGATATCGCTCTTGTCCTTCGTGCCTTTCTCGAGCACTTTGATGAGCGTTGCGATCTCATTGCTGCCCTTTTTCGCCATGTTGTTGCGATTGACAGTGTGGTCGGACGAAGACTGTGTTTTGAAGAGCCAAGGCAAGCCAACGAAAAGCAAGAATGACAAGTTCGAACACGTCTCGAGTGAACGCCGAGTCTCGAGGCTATTTCAGGTCGGCTTCTTGGAGGGTTCGGATGGATCACCTCGCCAAGTGCTTCTGATCCGATCCGATCGTTCTTTCACCAATAAGAGTTCGTACGCTCCGAGATCTGGAGAATCGGCGCTTTCTGCGATGCATGACCGAAAAAGCGACCTCTGAAAGGGGGAGCTAACTTTAGATGCACTCGATTTGGATGAGATCCGTTTCGCTGATGTCTCCGCTACGATATTTGGTGGATCAGACGTTGGCGACTGCATCGAGGACGAGATCGGCGACGAGTTGGGGCTCGATTCTTATCGAGCTGTCTGTTTAGCGAGCAATCGAGCTCAGCTCTCCGCAGATGCACAAGAGTCGCCTCGATTTCGACTCGGCTTCAGCCACAGCGGGAATACAGTCGACCCACGCATGCCGTTCGAGATGCTTTCGCTCGAACCTGTCAATCTGCGATGCAGACTTGGTAGCACCAACATCAGCGATGCCAATGTTTCGCTAGCGATAGTGCGAGTCCGGATAGGTTAAATTGTAAGCAGCAACCTTGACAAGGCGTTTCTGTGTTTTCGAAGCGGCGCCAGAGTCGCAATAAATAAACAGAAACAAACACTAGAAGAAACGGCACCGACCGGGTTGTTGGCTCTTTTGCATTCATAGATGCCTTCGACGCGCAAAGTGAAGCCGTCTCAAGCGCTTTGAAACTAGTACGAGCAGGGGAGGACGGAAGGGGGGAGTTGCAGGTGCCTTCCATGCGCGACTGTGTGGTGGCAGAGCCCCTGGATCTTTTTCAATGAATGTGCTGGACAGCTTCATCCGAACATGCCACGAATGGAGTCTTCGGCGAATGGCGAGGCGCTTGGCTGCGAGGCTCAAGCGGTCCGTGAAGCGAAGGATGAAAGGCGAAAGCCATCGGCAATGGATGGAACGCAACCTGCACGACTCGGAGGCAGGTATTTTCTTGGACATCGTCCAAAGCTTCATCAGGTACGTAAACTATGTTAGGTGCTGCATCTGGGCTCGAAGGAATAAACAGAGAAGTGAACTCCCCTGAACTGTGTGCGTATTTGCTGCAGTATCCTCATGGTTGGCTCGATCATTGATCAGAATTGGACCCGATCCAGCTACACTCATAAAGACTGGTACCAAATCTTCGACATCTCCAATCTACTGTCGATTGCAGTCAACTTTAGCTTAAGGTGGGTCTGCTTTGTCTCTAGCAAGCCAAATGCTCACCCGTCGCTGCTGCTGACGGACAATCCCGTTCTGCGCTGTCTCCTTCAGATTATACGCTGCGAGCAACCGCAAGGGCTTTTTCCTCAACTGGCTGTCGCTGATCGACATGCTGACGGCCATCCCGCTGTTCCTTCAGACGGTCTCGGTGTCGATGGATACCGATCGCAATCGATACTTGTACCGCTTCCTGCTCATGCTGCGCACAATCCGCGTGCTGCAGCTGTACCGACTGCTTCGCTTGGCGAAGTCTGCGAAAACGCGCCAGGGGATGCTCATTGGATTGACGATCATGTGCATCATCATCTGCGCGGCAGTCACATTCCAGGTATACCCCACTAGCTAACCACCCAGCCCAAACAACTGCCTCCGAAGTATTGAGTGGACTTGATTTCTGCACCGTGTCATGTACAACAGACCCTCGAGTACTGCGATTCGACGTTCGGCGTCACCCCGATCCCAGGGAAAACGTGCCAGAATCTGAGCTTCCTGGATGCGATCTACTTTGTGTGTATCACCATCGGCACCGTCGGGTAATTGACGAAGACTCCCACTTGCTCGTTGCTTGCTACGTGAGTCGAATGGTGCCAGCGTTTCGCTCGACTTACGCGTGTGTGTGTTTTCTCTTTCTCCTGTCTAGCTTTGGTGATGTTGCTCCAAAGACGAAAAATGGCAGGATGATGGACATCGTGCTGATCGTGATCGCGGGTGCTGCGATCTCGACCCAAATTAGTGGGTACACCGACATCCTCAGCCGAGAGGTACGCCTCGCTATTGTGTGGACATTGACTGTCTGACGCTTCCATCCTTGCTGATTCACCAACTGCTTCGTTTTTGTCGCTGCGACAGACGGCGTTCGACAAGAAGTACGAGCCGGACAAGAGCATCCAGCACATCCTGCTCTGTGGAGAGATCGAAAATGGCGCCTTGCGGTTCTTTCTACACAATTGGTTGCATACCGAGGGCGAACGAGGCAACCGCAAGCGAGTGATCATCTTGTCGCCGACGTTGCCCTCGAGTAACCTGCGACGGATCTTGATCCAGCGCGAATACGAGCAGCGGGTGGTGTACCTGCAGGGATCGGCGATGGTGGCAGCTGACCTGCAGCGCGCCGCCGCACCAAGCGCCGCATACTGCTTCGTCATGGTCAAGAAACACAGCGAAACCCTCGACCAGAACGATACAGCAGCCAATTTACTCACCTGCTCGGTACGAAAGAACAATCGCCACGGTATGAACATGCAATGGACATCCTGTCGCTCTACATCCATCGCCGCGTCTTTGTGCACTCACTCGGCATGTCCTCTCATGATGGTGCTGCGTAGCTCCTCTCTATGTCCAAGTATCCAAGTACGATAACATCCGCCATGTCAACCTCTCGGGAGCATCCGCGGTTGTCTGTCTTGAGCAGTTGCGACTGGCAGTGTTTGGGAAAAGCCTCTGGATCAAAGGACTGAATGCATTTCTCGGGAACCTCATTCAGCGGTTTGGAGTCACCGAAGAATCCAGCGGCTTTTGGCTCTCCGACTACTTGAGTGGATGCTCCCACCGCATTTACGAAGCAGGATTGCCGGGCTTCCTGAAATCGATCCCAACGTTCAAAGCGCTGGCCACTCTTATTTATCGCGAATTCAGAGTCCCTATCATTGGGCTCCGCACTATCGAAGAAACCGCGGTGTTGTACCCTGTCGACAAAACACCCGCGGATGTGAGTTTCCAGAGCATCATCATTCTCAGTAACTCCAAAGACGTTGCACTGAAGATCGAGAAACTCACCCCAAGTGTGCTGATTCGCCACACCGATTTATTTTCAAATGGTGAAGGTCAAGAGGGCACACAAGGACCAAACAGCGCCATGGCTGGACTTCTCAGCACGATAGAAGGAAAACTCCCATTTCGCAGCATGTCGATCGCATTCGTAGACGATCCCCGTTCCTCGAGGTCTGCGCGTGGAGTACGCAGTAGTGCCCGACAGAATTCGAGAGGGTCGATACCAAGCACGGGGCGACAAAGCTCGAAGAGCGATAAAATCACGCCGCTCCAGTCTGACGATGACTATGGGGATGCTACGTCCGTCCGAGAAAATGGCGCATCTCATCCTCCGAAGATCAGGATCCAGGAAAAGCGAGGCAGCGTCACTCACTTCTCGGCTCTCCTTGAACGAGGTGGCAGTGTCGCCGAGGACGACGAAAGTCTGCACACAGATCGGGGCAGCAGCGAGCAACCCGGAGAGTCGGATCTAGTGCGGAAAAAAGTGAAATCCCCATCTGCAGTCGCACTCTCTCCAACCAAGCTGACCAAGAAGACCAGCAGCCCATACATGCCGCCTTTGAGCCCTCGGTCTCTACCCGGCAGCGCAAGAGGAGGAACTCCGAGAGCAAAGGGAATCGAACGGGTCTATATCGCTGAGTCGCCACCGGTGGACACGAGCGAGTCCAACCCGACGACAACAGAAACCTTATCGCCTCGGAGTTCGAGGGAAAATATCAGCGCCAAAAAATCCACGACTTCCTCCGAGAGCGGCGCAATAGACAGTCCCAGCGCTGGAAGCGTCATCTACCACTCGAATCCACATGAGAATGGGGAAAAATCTGTCCAGCGCGAACCTAGTAGCGGACATTTAGACTCCTCTGAACAGCTAGAAGAAGCGGACGAATTCATTGTCGAGGCGCCGGTGATCCGTCGCAAGTCCTCGGGCGGTCAAGATCCACGTTTGCGGCGCGTGTCGATGCTTCGTTCGTTTCACAGAGCTCCGCCCCCTCATGGCTTGGAAAACCATTTTGTAGTCTGCGGAACGCCGAGCAACTATGCCGATTTCCTTGCAAACCTGAGCGACTTGGGCGAGTCTCTCTCCGCGGTCGTGTTTGTTACACCGCGAGAGTTGACCGATAAAGAGTTCCATGCGTACTCGCTGCACAAGGAGCTGTACTTTGTCCGCGGTTCGCCTGTGAGCATGCAGGTCTTCCATGAAGCGCGGATGCTGTATGCACGCAGCATCCTGATCATGTCGTATTGCGCGGCCGAAAATGTTGAGGGCAAGGAGCACGAAGCAGAGCAGATGGACGAAAACATGGCCGACGTCGATGCGATCACGACGCATCGGTTTATCAGCGAGGCTTGCCAGAATGTCGCACAGCGTTCCCGAGGTTCTGTCATGCCGAAAACGCCATCGCCGTTTATCGTCGCCGAGATGATCCGACCAAGCAACGTAAAGTTTCTCATCGATCGCGCTGGGTCTCTGTACGATGAAAAAGCACTTGAAAATGAGTTCCGGAAGCACGAGCTTTTGAAAGACACGAAATGCATCGATGAATGCTTCTTCTCGCCGATATACGCCTCAGGACACATCTATTTCTCCAATGCCATGGACGCGCTGATGGGATCTTGCTCTCAGAACCCGCTTCTGGTGGACATGATCACGCAGCTGATCATCAGCGGGAACATGAGCATGAACCTCCCCGACCATGACGCTCGTTCGAAGCATCGACTCTCACAGATCCCAGCGCCGGTTCAATACCACTCTCGTCCGTATGCGTTGATGGTCGAAAAGATGCTTCAAGAGGAGGTGAGATGATGCATTAGTATGTGTGTGTGCTCATGCTTCCGCTGACATTTGGTTCTAACCCTTTCTGTGCCTTTCCGTCGCGCATATATGTGATGACAGAACGCAATGGCGCTCGGCATTTACCGTGCGGCAAGCTCGCATCTCTCTCCATCGTATGTCTTCACAAATCCTTCGCCTGACGAGTTGATTACTCCGCATGACCTTATTTTTGTCATCACGTGAACCCAAGTCGCGCAGCGGACATTCGAGCACCACCGCATGCTACGATGTGTGCCTGCTGCGAGCAAGCAGAATCTCAGTCATCCGATCGGGATCTCACTCGCATTCAGACGAGTGTCGCCGCAAGACTTCCCAAAGAGGAGAATGTAGTCTTCGGCGAAATGTTCAATCGAGACGTCGTTTCGGTTCATCATGTAATGGTCGGCTTTGTATGTTTGCTCTTGCCCGGCATGTGCGCGAGCATTAGAAAGATGAGCTGACAAGTTGGCAGCACGTTTGAGGATTCTCCTGTCACCGCTTGTCGGAATCCCCCGCTCCATTTACACTATAGTTGGGCTTAAGAGAAGGTAGCTCTTCGGCGATGGAATCTCTCTCTCGACTGCGTATTGGTATCTCGCCAAGTTTACACCCTGCTTCATGAAAACTCTCGCGCTGCTCCATCCCCAGCTGCTTGAAGTGCACGCTTTTGTCCTCATGACTCGCGGTTTCTCGAACGCAGCATTTGAACCCCATACTATTGGAAGCCACTCGCGGTCGTTATTTTAGGTTGATGAAGGTCAAAGTGATCGGTTTCTGCTCGGTCGGCGTCTATTTCGGTCAGCTCCTCAATGGTTGTTTCTTTATGCAGATCTCCAGCGCATTGCGCAGTCGTTGAGATCCACGCACTTGTCTCGCGTTTTACCACACGCTTTCGGCCATGGCGTTGGGAATGGATCGATCTCGCGCTTCGTCGAAGCAGCATGCCGCGAGACCGACGGTGTCTGTGCTGGACGACATTGATGATCTGTATGAGAATAACGCGTTTGACGACGACGAAGAAGACGACAACAATGCCAAAAAGTACCTGCAGGTTGCTGCATTGGACGCCAAGCGAGCCAAGAGATCAGCAGCGAACGCTCTTCAGCCTCCGTCGCGGTCAGCCAAAGAAGCAGCAAAACCCTCGAAACCTCAGACTTCCTCGTCTGGAAACAGCAAGTTGGAGTTCAATGTCTGGGTCGCTCGCAAAGACAAGTACGAGCGCATCGCAGCGTCGCTCCTCAAACTAAACACGGAGCGCGCGGCTTCGGAAGAGCAGTGGCTCGATGTCGCAGTCTCGCTCGCGGCAACGGACTGCCTCCTGAAAACGGGGAAGACCGACAAGTGTGATTGTCCTGGGGTGTGTCGCGATGCGTCGCACTCGGTCACGAAGCAGCGCACACGTTGTCAGTGTCCGGCCAAGAAATGTTCGCTCTGTAAGCGCTGCGTCGGCACTTCTCCCGGTTCAATCACGGAGAAAATGGTCGCCACGCTGAGTCCATTTCGTCTGGAATCTTCGCAAGCCATGCTCTCGGTCGCCGAGTTGGTGGTTCAGGCTGGCGAAGGGCAATGTCTGCAACCTGGCAAGCCGAAGATCACGACCGCAGTGCTACGAATGGCGCAAACCGTGATGAACCAGTGCAGTATCCTTGAGAATGAAGACGGCACACGCATCCAGCGGCCCTGTTCGTGTCCTGTGCGCTCGTTGGGCGATCTGTGGGTGAAGTGGACGACAAAATACCACACATTCTCGCGGGTGCCGCTCAAAGAAGAGGAGGCAGCGAAGTTCTCGAGCGGAACCCGGCAGATGATGGAGTTCGATGAAAAAGCGAAAACGTACTACATGACGCTGAAATGGCATCAAGCAGCCAAACCCCAGAAAGGCGACACCGCGAAGATCGCAGCGCGACGGATGCTCACCGCCGACCAGAAGAGGCAGAACGCGGTACGCAGTCGCAGTTTGTGTCGGCCACTTTACTCTCCTTGACGCTAACTTTTGTTGTTGTCGTGCTGTCCGCAGTTTTTCCTTAGTCTTTGTAAAAAGTACTGGATGAAAGCGCAGCATCGTGTTGTCGAGCATTTGCAGGAGAAAATGGATGGATACGAGGAGCTTCCGATTGAAAAGAAGAAGAAGCTCCCCAGTGCACCGGAGATGGAGCTCGTGGTTTTGAACCGTTTAGGGGTCAAGCGGATCATGAAATGGCTCGAAGAAGATGAGGAAGAAATCGAAGACAAGAAGAACGAAGAGCAGAAAGAGAAAGCGGAAGGAGGCGTGGTCGCGCACAACGCGTGGGTCAAGCGCAAGGATCGACTCCGCATTCGCATGCCGACACCAGAGAACGCGGAGGATTCCTCGGGCAAGAGAACGGTCACAAAACCTGGTGGTTCGTGGAAACCACCACGGTTCGATTTCTCGTCGGGAAAAGGTGTCGTGCGCAAGAACAAACTCAAAGTCCCATCCTCGACGGTCGAGCTCATGAAAGAAAGCGGGCTCAAGTACGTCCACGCGATGAACGAGGGCTTCCAGGGTCGCGGAGGGGACTTAGAAAAAAGCAAGCAGCTTCTCGTGAAGAAAGGACACATTTTGCGCGCGAACTTTGACGGCGGCAGCGGCGACGGCGACGACAACCCGTTCTCGAAAGATCGCTACTTCTTTGAGAAAGAGCACAATCCAACGCTGAAAAAGAAGAAAGAGAGCGAGAAGTTCCGCCAGGAGAAAAGCAAGGAAAGCTACGATCTCTGGATCGCGCACAAAGCGATGAAAGACAAAGCGGTCCGGTTTCTGCAGCATATCCCCAAGCCAACTGGCGATCCAAACGAGAGTGGCAATGACGACGATGCGGTTCCTGCGTCGGTGCGCTGGGAAGAGGTCGGGAAAGCGCTCAAGGCGGTGGATCGCGGGCTGCTCGATGAGTGGGTCAAGTGGAGCGATGGCTTCCGAAGTTCTGCACGCTGCAGAATGCTCTGGGAGAGCTTTAACCCAGTCGCCTGCGACGTCCATTGCACTTCGTCGGCGATTCGGGATGTGTTTCTCAAGCTGCTGCACCGCAAAGGAATCAATTACAAGAAGGCATTTCTGGACCATTGCGATAGGAAAC
>JAASGH010000471.1:0-11613 GCA_023334155.1 Globisporangium heterothallicum
GGCATTGTTCTCGATAAAGTTGAGTACGGGCTTGTATTAGAGAGAGGCACAGTAGACGTCAGCAAATGCTTGCATCGTTTTGTTTGGGTTCAGTGCTACAGTACAGAAAGCTGCTGCATCATCCCCCAAAAGTGTCCACGCGCCGCACGTGGAGATTGAGCGCTTTATTTGTCCGTGGCCATTTCCACACGCCGCGCCGAGCTTGTATAGCACACTCCGAGCCCCGACTGCGCTCTCCGCCGCTGCTCAATTCGCTGTCTGCGTGTGCGTTTCCCCGTCCAAAGCACGCTCGAAGTGGCGACGCGATCCTGCAGTTGAAGACAGCGATCTGAGAACTGGAACATCAAGTCCTCCTCCACACAAAGAGACAAGCGCGCACGATGAGCATGGCGGTCGCGACGAGCAAGACTGGCAGCTCCGGGAACGACCTCGCGCTCAAGTTCTTGTTCGCGAACCAGGACGGCGTGCATGTTGTCCTGCAGTTCCCAAAGTCCACGTTTGTATCCGCTGTGAAGGACGAGCTGGTGCGCAACTGGCCGCAAGGTGCGCTCCATTTGTTCCTCCCTTTGTTTCATGCTTCTTCATATTCTGACCGCCTGCGTGTTTATGCTCTGCATGTGCACCATAGGCGTTGCTCCCCCTGAGGATCCCAAGTCAGTGCGGCTGATATGTATGGGCAGAGGGCTTCTGCAGGACCACCAGACGCTGGACGGATGCAAAGTGCCGGCGTTCCCCACACATCCTACGCCTGTGAATGTGTCCGTGTTTCGAAAAGCGCCGCCAGTATCCAGAGGTGCGTATTGGATACTCGTCCTGACAAGAAGAATAGAAGGAGCGGCGGAACTTCACTATTGACTTGCATCCCCCATTTTCTTATTGCGCAGAGTTCCCGCAGACGGCGACAGCAACGACCGTGGCATCCAGCGGGTGTGGGTGTGTGCTCCAATAGAAGTAGTTGGCTCGCTTCTCTTGATGTGCTTCCTTCATGTGTAAACCGCTCATGCCATCACCACCGTCTCTTAATTTATTTCCCCTTCGGCGATGCACACAAACTCGAGAGCAATGTTAAAATGTGTTTGTCTGTTTGTTGCATTTCAAAGAGGAAAAAGCACCTACTGGTAACGTCCAAAGCACGTGCAGGCAAGGATCCTGCTTGAACTATCGCTATCCGCCACGATAGACTTAATGGAACGGCTGCTGGCAAATCGGACACTTGTTCTTGCCCGATTGGTTGAACCACTTGTAGAGACACGAGTTGTGGTACTTGTTCGAGCAGGTCTTGCAGGGCAGGTTGGGCAACCCCATGGTCTTCGGGTTGAGGATCGAGTAACAGATCGGGCACGGCTCGACGCCTTCAAACTCCTTGTCGACGTTTTTCTTCCAGAGCAGCACGGCGTCCAGCAACGACCCGTCCTGCGACGCTGTGACCTTGATGATCTGCAGCACCCATCGGCGCCAGCGGTCCTCCGAGATCCCGATGCGCTTTGTGCACTCCACTTCCACCGACCGGAGTGGGTACGACGCTGGTACGCGGATCACCATCTCCAAAGCACACTCGTCCTTCACGTATGTGGTTGTGATCTCGCGCGACACGCGACTTCCTTTGACCGACATTTCCCTGATGGATGGATAGCACGAGTTGTTAGCTTCTCGATTGGGTTTGACAGCGATGCCAAGGGTAGGAATGACGACTTACTCTGCATCCCACGAGTGGCTCTGTGATGCCGATTGGATGATGTCGAGCTCCGACGACAGGATGAAGGGCGTGATGTGCTTCAATGTGTTCACAAAGGAGAGAGAGACAATACAAAAAATGCCATGGAGATCAGAATGGTGGATGCTAGAGTCTATGCAGACACAAGCATGGCAAGGGGTGACATGTGAGGGAAACGTACCTCTTCAAAGTACTTGGCCGCCCAGCTGCGCAAGCTGCGGGTGCACTCATCGTTCCACCACGTGCGCACCATCGCGGGCAATCGCGTGACCGTGCGGAAGAACACGCGCGCACCCAAGTGGAACACGCTCGTTTTGTCGTTTGTCCAGCTCGCAAGTCCATTTTCCAGATCGTTGAGGTGGAAAAGAGGCGCGTCCTGGAGCACCAGCTTGCCGCTGTTGACACGACTCGACGTGCTCTCCTGCGACAAGAGCGTCGAGCAAAACGTGAGGAAGTTCGCGAGAAGACCATGCTGCGCGGCGTAGGAGCTGAGCGCCGACGCAATCATCGTTGGCGTGTTGGTCGCAGCGGCCGTATTCGGGAACAGCTGCAGGAACAGGTCCCACAACAGCAGGCGGCCCATGATGTCTTCGCGCTCCTGAGGCTTTTGCTTGCGGCGTTTCATATGGACCTCGTGGACGACGCCGCTGGAAAACTCCAGTTCGAGCGCCTTGCGCACGGCTTTTGGGATCACCGACTTCGCGAGCGCAGCTTCCGTCGCGGCTTCATCGTCGGCGTTAATGTCGATCGCGCTTGCGTCGAACGCACGAAGACGCAGCGCTCCGCTGTGCGAGGACAGAATGTACAGGAGCGCGCGCAATCTTGGACTCATCGGGTACCGCTCCGCGTCGAAGAGCGTCGCGAGTCCCTCGACGCCGCCAAAGCCCTCCAGCACGAGTTCCCGCACGCGGTCGGTGTCTTGGACACTGCGGAGCGTCACGAACAGTGCGTGCAACACATGGCCGAGCGATTCTTCCACTGCCAGGGACAACTGGATGAGATCGTAGGATTGCTGCGCAGACGTCGTACTCACGTACGTCGTCACCAAGTGCGCCTTGAGTGCCAAACCTTCGGAGAGCGCACAGAGCACGATGGAGAGAAGCGTTTCTCGGTACTGCGCAGTCAGTTCCTGCAGCACACTACCTTCGTGATCGACATGGTCCATGGCACGAAGCAGACCGAGCAGCGCAAGGCGACCACGAAGGACATCGTGCGGGTACGCAATCACAAGCTGCTCGTCTTGCTCCGAGACGGCATCTCGGATCGCACTGCTGCGCTGGTGCAGCTTCAGCGCCGTCACCCTCGCGACGTCTTGCTTCCCCGCGATCACGTGCGTAATCGCCATTTTCGCGACGGATTCCCACTTTCCTTGGTCTTCCTCGGTCTTGTGCACGCGCCACGTGGGCAGCGCACTGAGGAACTCCGTCATCAGGATCCATTCCGACGTTTCCACCGACGCATACGCACCAGGACGAAGCACGGTCTCCATTCGCGCGAGCACCGATTTGTACGCCGTTTCTTCGAACAGGGATTTCAATCCGTCGTTCTCATCTCCGATGTGACGCCAGCAAGCACCCGCGAGTCGTACAAACTGGAAGTAGTACCGCGCGTTCGATTGCGCGCTCGACGCGAGCTTCTCGATGAAAGCCCTGATGGCCGCCAGAATACCTGGCGCTGCAGCGTCCGCATCTTCTCCAGCCCGAGTGTCTCTGATCAACGACACAACGAGTGGCTGCACCAACGACAACCCGTCGCGAGAAGCCCACTCAAACTTGTCCTCCACCAATCGCTGGAGCAGCGACGCCTTCACCGACGCTGGGACGTAGGACGTGAGCGCGGCGACAACGAGGGAGTCGAGGTCTTCACTTTGCTGCGCACTCAGCTCTTCGCCTTGCACAGCTTTGTCGCCACCACTCTCCGCGCTGCCATGCTCACTGTTCTTGTTGGCGAAAATGAGGTTCCGGTGCACTTTATTGGCCGCATCCTCTCTGCTTGGCTCGTTGGCGTCGTTGTTCACCACATACTTGAGCACATGGTCCACCACTGGAGTCTTCTTGAGCGCATCGTAGAGAGGGTCCAGCGTCAAAAAGTTGTGCAAGATCTCGATGCGTGAGTCTACCACGTCGCCACCGCTTTGGATCGCTGCTGGGTCCGCGTCCGAGTGGAAGACAAACCACGTGAGCGAATGCACGACATCGATGTCCACGAGCTTGTCGATCAACTGTATCGTTGCGGTTTCGCGCTCCGCATACAGATGCGCGTAGTATCCGCTCACAAGCGCAACCATGCGGTCGTCGTCACAGAGTTCCCCGAGCGACGGCAGCAAGCGGTCGAAGAACAGGGGCAACGCGTCTGCGTCTTCGCAGCGCAAGTGGAGGAAATCGAGCTTGTGCGCCAAAAACTGGGTCGAGAACAGCTGGTCCTGCGCATCCCCAAGCAGCAAATACTTTTTCGTGAACGCGCTGAACTGGTTCGTGTTAAATGCGGTCCCTGCCGCGGTCTTTGCGAGAAGCAGCGCATTGAGTTCATCCGCGAGGGTGCTCGCAAACTCGTGTCTGCGCTCGTCGTTCCAGCGCTTCATGGACGGCAGCGCGGTGCTTTCCCACAGCGAGGTCGCTTCGACACGGAAACTGCCGCGTGCCGCAAGGTAGAACAGTCGCTGATACAACTTTTGCTCGACGGACGCGAGTTCATGCGGGAGATCGCCACCAATCTTGGCGAACAAGTCCAACAAGGTCGGTAAGATCCGCACCAACACGCTGTTGCTTTCTGGTCCGCTCTGGAGCGCAAAGTGACACAAAATCACGACGGCATCGGGGCTCACGACCGGGACATTCGACACGCCACCCAAACTCGCAGTCAACAGCGCCGCAAACGCGTCGCCATCCAACGCATCGAGGCGTCCTTTCAAGCTGATCATCAAGAACTCGTCCAGGAGCTTCCCCTTCCAAATTGCATCCAGCGCTTCCAATTCCGGCGTAGCTGCTGAAGCAGGTGCTGACACTGCCGTCGAGTTCTTCCAGCTTCCGCTCGAGAGCCACAACTGGGATCCGTCGTCGGTGATCGGGAACTCCAAGGCGTACTTGATAATGTCGGTGGCTTCGACCATATCGCCGTACTGCACGCCGAAATCTCGGAAAATCTGCAGCAGAAAGCTTCTCTTCTCACGCACAGCAACGAAGAAATGGCGACACACCTCCAAAGTCGCATGGATCGTCTGCTTGGCGGCGGCGTCTCTGCGGTCCCATTTCGATGCTGACTGAACAGCGGATCGGATGTGACTTTCAAAATGCGCGTCCGCAGTTTCGTCTGCGCTGAGCACGGCGTCCAGACCAATGGTTCGATAGACACCGTTCATCAGCGTCACCAATTGACCAACCGAAGAAGAGGCGACGGGCGAGGCGCGATCGCTGACACCGACGAGAGAGTGGAGCTGTTGCAAACTCTCCCTGTAAATTTGAGTCGACGTGAGCGTCCACGCGGCTAGTTCTGCGTCAAGTGACTTGACTCTTGACTCCGCAAGACCAGAGCTAACGAGCGTGTTGACCCGGGAGGCTTCAACTGAGGACTTGGTCGTGGCGACGTGAAGAACCTCTCGAATCCATCGGTGGAGCGTCTGAAGGAACGCGGCTTTCAGAGATCCCGCCACGTCCGAATTCGTCGCGGCGAAGGTCGTCAGCCGCGCCACCATCGTGAGCAAGCTCGCGATGTACAATTCCACATTGCTCTCCGACGAGAATCCAGGCGACGCAAACACCGACGTCAGCGAAGCCTTGAGCACTTTTTCGAATTGACCGACATACTTGGCGACCAGCTCGGGTTCTGGGAGTTCTTGCAGCCACGCTGTGCTGTCCTCGGAGGCGACGAAAATACTGAAATACGCCGTGATGCACTCGAAGAACGCATGGATCGCGTATCTCTCGTTGAATCGCGCCGTATCGGACTCCAAAAACTTCAAGCACTGCTCCAATACACTTGTGTACAACGAGCAGTCCCCCTTGCTACGATCGCCGACGACATCCAATGGGATCAACGCAAGAAGTGGGAGCAGAGTCGGGAACGAGATGCGAGCAGAGCCGTAGAAACCGTGGCGGATTTGCGAAAAGAGACGAGGGAACACCACGCTGCTGGCAAACTTTGGGAAACTCGCGGATGCTTTCCATACACTCGGGAAGGTCTGCAAGAAGTTGAGCACTGCATCCCACATCGCTTCGTGGTTCCCAGGACATTTGTCCCCTAGAATCCCCAAAATGATCTTCCCAAACGCTTCTTCACGGGCTTGAATGATCGAAGGTGCCTTCGTCACGACCGATGCGAGCGCCTTGTACGTGGATTTGCGAACGAGGTCGCGCGAAAAGCTTGGATGCTTGGATGCAGACGTCGCTAGTCGTCCAAACTTGTCGGATGTCACAACCCCCGCAACAGTAAAGCTTGCGCTCGCATCGCTGAGCTTTTCGATCTGATTGTGGTCAGCAAACAGGTTGACAATTGTATGAAGCGTGAGCACAGCGGCGGAAATGCAACGCTCATACCTGGAGGCGACCAATAAACAGACGGCAAGGAACAGAGTTAAGACTTTCAGAACGAAAGGAAGAGACATACCGCAGACTTACCGCTCCTCACGCTCGTCCGCTTCAAGAGGGACGCCATCGAAAGTATCCACCGTCTTGCCGAAAAACGCTTGGAACTCTTCCATGATGCCTTCAAGGTATTCTCCCACGACGTCCAATCTCGCTTCCGCTTCTGGGAACAACGCCTCAAATGCCTTATTCGCTTGCGCAGCAGCCTCGTTGTTCACATCGTGCATGGCCAAGAACCAATACGGCAACAGTCGCTTGAGGTGCGGTGCAAACGCCTTCGGCTTCATCTTTGTGCACAGCACAAAGAGCACTTCATTCAGAAGCTGACGCACTTTGCGGTCGTTTTGATCGCGCACTTCGTACGTGTACAGCTGCACAAACGGTCCCAGCATGCTGCGGATCTCGAGCGGTTTCTTCGGCGGCAAAATCTCCGCGAGGAAGCTGTTCAGCGCCTTGATTTTCGTCACCGAACCTTTCTTTCCCAGCATTTTCAACGCCATCGTGATCTCCTGATCGGATCCATCATAGATCGTCTGCACGATGGCGTTCTTACCTTCGCCACCGTAATACGAAGCGTTGCTGACGCTTGCAGAAGCCGAAGTCGTCGTCGTCGTCATTGTTGTCGCGGGGGCGAAGCTCCCGAACCCGATAAAACCCGACGGTGCTGCTGGCGCGCCACTACCGAAACTGGAGAACGACGCCAGCAAATGCTCCTGTGCGCGAGCGCTCGAGGACGCTTTGCTCTGCTCCTGTCGCTCGCGCTGCTTGTTCTTCTTCGGCGCCATCGCGAGTGGGTTCACTATTCGGTCCGATAGCGATGGAGAAATGTGGTTGACGAAATGAAGAGCTCGCTTGGTGGATCACTCGATCCTTCCAAATTTGATGTTGCTATTGCTGCTGCTCTTCTTTCCTTCTTCGCTTGTTTCGTGTCGATTCTGTGTGGCACGAGAGCTCCTCAAACCCTGACGAAAGCGATGTTGTGAGTGAGGGTCTGTGTGGACAACCGTCACTCTCGAGGACGCGTCATCATCGATCGGGACGTTTGTGTATCCGAACGGAATGGGCGAATGGTTCATCCCAGCATCCGCCATCTTGCTCTCAGAGTGGACCAACTCTCTGTTCGATCCATGACCCAATGACCCGCATCCATCCGTACCGTGCACGCTTTCATTAAAAGAGCGCTGTGCCATTGTTGACTCCATCACTCGGTGATTGGCCATTCAGAATCGATGAACGTCGCCTTCGTTGGCTGAAAAGAGAGTAGCGGCTAGGGCATTTCGCCAGCTCTGTGCGCTGATTGGTCGAAGGGACCATGCCGAAAGTAGCGTGGGCCACACTATGAATCGTCACCCGTGTCTCTCTCCTTCCCTCTTGCGCCATTTGGAGGTCGAGAACCAACTCCAGCAAAAGAAATCAATCGAAGCTTCGCCCCCAAAGTGTCAAGAGCTCCTCCGCTGAAGAAAGCAAGATGCGCCGCGTCGTGAATGGGAAAGTGCTGCAGCGCCTCTCGCGGGGAGTGCAACAGCAGCAGAATGGAGCGCCGCTGCGTCCTGTCGCGCACCCGTTGACCGCGTCGCAAAACAACCCTTCGCCGTCTCTGTGGAGCGCACCGCAGACCATGCACTTCTCCACCTCGCCGACCAGCTCGGAAGAAGAGATCGATAGCACCACGACTATCACGACGGATGCGTCTATCGCGGTGACGGACGAAGAAGCATCTGGTGTCATCGACAATGAAGACGACATCGGACGCAAACTCAAGCCGAAGGAAGTCGTGGAGCAATTGAATAAATACATTGTGGGACAGCCCGACGCGAAGCGTGCGGTCGCGATTGCGTTGCGCAACCGCTGGCGTCGTCAGAAAATCTCAGATGACCTGCGCGCGGAAGTGAGTCCAAAGAACATCTTGATGATCGGACCGACCGGGTGTGGGAAGACAGAGATCGCGCGTCGTCTCGCAAAGCTCTCGGAAGCGCCATTCGTGAAAGTGGAAGCGACCAAGTTCACGGAAGTCGGTTTCCACGGGAAGGACGTGGACCAGATCATCCGCGACCTCGTCGAGAACGCGATCAACATGGTCAAGAAGCAGCGCAAGGAGCGTGTGCGCAGAGAAGTGCAGCACTTGGTAGAGAACCGCATCTTGGATGCGCTCACTGGCGCGAACGTCACGGAGCGGTCCCGTGCGTCTTTTGAACGCTTGCTGCGATTAGGCGAAATGGAAGACCGCACGATCACGGTCGATGTACCCGTGTCGAACAAAAACGCTGGTGGTCCCATTTCTTTCGTTGCTGGTGAGAAATCGTTGCCGATTGGCGAAATCTTCAGCAAAGCCTACGGCGAGAAGAAATCGGAGCGCAAGGTGATGACGGTCGCGGAATCGCGCGCCGTGTTTGAAGAGCTGGAAATGGAAAAGGCGATCGACATGAGCGACGTGGTGCGGGAAGCCATCAGCGAAACCGAAGAGAACGGGATCGTGTTCATCGATGAAATCGACAAGATTTGCTCGAATGGGGACTTCCGCCGCCAAGCCGACCCCAGCAGCGAAGGCGTGCAGCGCGACTTGCTGCCATTGATCGAAGGCTCCGTGATCTCGACCAAGCACGGCAACGTGAACACGGACCACATCCTGTTCGTCGCGTCGGGTGCGTTCCACTCGGCGAAGCCGTCGGATTTGCTTGCCGAATTGCAAGGTCGTTTGCCGATCCGCGTGGAATTGAAGGGGCTCACCGAGTCCGACTTGTACCGCATCTTAACGGAGCCCGTCACGAATCTGATCAAGCAGCAAGTCGAGTTGATCAAGACCGAAGACGTGCACTTGGAGTTCACGGAAGACGCGGTCCGTGAGATCGCGCGCGTGGCTTCGGAGATCAACACGACCATCGAGAACATTGGCGCGCGCCGTCTACACACGGTGCTCGAGAAAGTGGTCGAAGACATCAGTTTTGACTCGTCCGACATGGCGCCCGGCTCGACGGTCACGATCACGAAGGAGTTTGTCACGGAGCGTGTGGGCAAGCTGCTCAAGAAGACGGACCTTTCCAAGTTTATTTTGTAGATGCTGAAGAGGACAAGAAGATACACACACACACACACATATACAAATCGTAAAAAGACACCGACCTGGAGTTACACTAGGAGAGGGAGATTCAGTCATGAGCGGCACGGGTTGTAGTGGGAAGCGTAGCTTGCGTTGAAACGGAAGTCAGCATACTCATTAATCGATGGTCCGCAATACAGGAAACCCACACTGCTCTGTGCTAGTTTCAGTCAAAAAATAATGAAAAAGAAGAAGTCGTGGCTTGCAGATCATATTCACCAAGATCCGTTCTACCAAATCTCGATCTGACTCTGGATGCGCTGCAGTTCTTCCTGGGGCAAAAGCTTTTGATGTACGCTCTGTCCCTCGCGAATCACTTGTTGGACGATCGTGGCTTTCAAGTCCAGCGTCTGGGACAGCGTCTCGTCGTACGACGCATCGAGTTCCTGCATCATGGCATCAATCTGCGCATCCACATCTTGCTCCATCCCCACATCTTCTCCTTCTTCTTCTGCTGATCGCATCCCTGCTCCTCCGGCAAAACTATCGGCGCTCGAGGAGCCCTCGAGTCCATCCAGCTCGAGCGGGTATTCGAGCTGCACGTAGTCAATCTCACTGTAGGAGTAGCGAAGCCCCAATGGACACCCACTCCACCCTGGCAGCTGGATCCATGGCGCCTCTGCTTCTAATGCGTCGTTCAATGAGGTACTGACAGCAGCATCGGTGCTAAGGAGCGGATGGTTGCGGATGCCTTTGCAGGACCGCAGTATTGCCTGTAAACGCTCGAAAACCGCTTTCACTTGGGGCAATTGCTGTTTCTTTGTGGGTTTGAGTTCTTCCGATCGACACAGCATCTCGACACCGGCGTGGTAGAGATCGTCGACCGGTTCTGCAGCAAACTTGAGCTTCTCGCGCCATTCATTCGCCACGAGGTATTTAATCCACAACAGACAGATCTCTGTCTCGCGCTGTTTCTCCAACGCAATGTTTGCATCTTCTTCTGCTTCTGCTGATCTGCTGTTGAGGTGAAACACCTTTTGGCAGAGATACGCGACGAGCCACGCACCGAAGCTGCGCCACACGGACTGGAGTTCTAGCAGCAGCGGGAGCAGCACGTCGCGAGGATACTGTGCAAGCTGCTCGTCTAAAGTACCAGTCTGCGCGCCAGTCATCGCGAGATCCCCTGGAGGGAGTGCGAACAAGAGTCCTGTTGCCGCAATGCGCTCGCCGAATTGTCCGCCAACCACAAGCAGCGGAACGACGATATTGCGCACTTTCTCCGTATCCAACAGCTCCGCTAGTCCAGGGAAAGCAGCAGCAGCAGTGTCGGCACTCCCAGCGACCGCATTTGTCCCGGATGTGCTCTCTTCTTTGCCGCCTTCATCTGCTCGCTTGGAGACTGGTGCTGCTGGTTCTCCGTGCACCAACTGTGCGATCCTCGATTGCAGCACGTCCCCGATCTGCAGCACCTGAGAGCGTAGGAGCTCTTCCTGCCTGAACCAGTAGTTCGAACGCAGCCACGCCAGCAAATGCTGGGCAGCAAAGCGGAGGACCGGGAGCGACGGCATCTGGTTATGTGTCGATTCGTGGCGCAGGTCGACGATCCACAATGGGATGCCGATGCGCTGTGCGAGACCACTCACGGCCATCGCGTACGTGCCCTTCTGCGCGCTGTCGACCAGTCCATTCACGCAGCGCACGACCGCGGACGCATACTGCAGCGAGAGCTCCATGTGGGAGCGAGACGCGACGCCGACGCCGTGGTGGTGGTGCTGCGCCATTTGCTCGTGCAACTGAATCTCGAC
Organism: Globisporangium heterothallicum; assembly: GCA_023334155.1. Taxonomy (NCBI): domain Eukaryota; phylum Oomycota; class Peronosporomycetes; order Pythiales; family Pythiaceae; genus Globisporangium; species Globisporangium heterothallicum. The sequence continues at coordinate 11,137 of JAASGH010000471.1, forward strand.
AAGCTGCGCCGTGGCCGAGATCGCGACGGGCAATTGCGCGCGACTGCGCCATGCCGCGACCCGCGAGAGCGCGCGCTGCTGCGTGTAAACATCCTGCGAGAACAGCGACGCATGCACGTCCTGCCACTCGCGCCAATCCAGCCACTGCACGCAACTCTTCCGCCCACTCATTGTTGCGTGTGCTCGTCGATAATGGACACACTCGAAACACCAGTCGTTTCAAGCATTTCAGACCATTCGGTCGCATTTCACCCAATCACATGGTCGACAAATCCATTTTCAGCCAATCATAGTAGTCGCGATCGCTTTTTGTGTTGCTGCAAATTGCAAATTGGAGCTGTGGATGGAATTGCAAGCATGACAAGGACAAGCGTTTATTGCATCGATGGTGAGGAAGGTTTAAGAAGGACCTCGCCGAGCGAAGGTGACTGATACATTGGTATTAATACAGACTCAGCGGTCGGTGCCCACCGACGA
>JAASGH010000472.1:0-11606 GCA_023334155.1 Globisporangium heterothallicum
AAGGAAGGTCTTCCGTCCGTCGAGTTGGACGTCTGAACATACAAGCGAACACGGGGAAAGCGCAAAGAGGGATGAGTGGCGTCGGCGGCGCGTGGGAGCGCGTGAAGGACTCGCATGGTCGCGTCTTCTACGTCAACCACGTCACGCGCGAGGTACGAAGAAAAAGAAATGCTATCGGACGGGATGGTGTCCCATCTCTTTGTCTCTGTTTCCTTCACGGACATGTTGTATATGTATATATGGTCGTGTGTGGTAGACGTCCTGGCATTTGCCGACGAACGATCCGCTGCCGCCAGGGTGGCAGGAGTTGAAGGACTCCGAAGGCAGGGTGTACTTCGTCGACCATACCACGAAGACCACGACGTGGATGGATCCGCGCGTCGCAGCGAGGAAGCAACCGAGCTCGCGGTCCAGTGGCGGTGGTGGGGGGTCGACACCAACGGCAGTATCGCCATTCGAGCATGCGAATGGCAATGGGAACTTGAGAAACAGTATGGCGCGCGGCGCGTTGAGGAGCAGCTTCGAAGACCGTACGTCGTCGCACGTGGCGCCATCGTACAGTGTGAATACGACTCGACTGAGTGACGACTCGAACTCCAGTGGCGGACGTCCAGGGAGTGCGAGTCGCAGCGAGAGCAATAATGGGGGCATAACGAACCAGACTTTCCCTGCTGCTGCAGACGTTTCAAGTCTCTCGGTTGGCGTGAACAGTGATGTATTCGCGAGCAGCGCTGATGCCCGAGCCTCGCACTTGGATGCGGGGACTGCCGTCGACGGAGACGACCGAAACTACCTCCCCAAGAAGCAGAGTGATTTGATGCAAGTGTTCCCACCACCAGCAGGCGCGTTTGCTGCAACTGTTGGTGCAGGCAGCAATCTGGGGGAGATCCTAGATAAAGAGCTGCAGATGCGCCTGCGTCGATACTTCGCGCCTATTCTGGTTCGCGATGAGGCTGCTGGCTGCTCGCAGTGCAGCAGCAAGTTTGGTGTTCTTCGACGACGAGTAAGACCTTTGTGTTTCCTTTTCATCCTCGAGTTACTATTTGCTCGTGCTGCTTTGCTCGTGCTTACGATCTGACTGATGCGATATGTCGGACTTGCACAGCACCACTGCAAACTGTGCGGGAATATCTTCTGCGCGGAGTGCACGACGAATAAAGTAAATCTGCCCATTGATGGTCCTGGATACGAGCAGAAGCAGCCAGTGTGCCAGCGTTGCTTTCGGAATGTCGAAGCTGGTGATTACTATAGCATTGTGAGCCTCCGCAGACTCTTGGACGATCCATCGAGAACGGTCGATGAGGTGAGCAAACCGATCGTAGCCTCCATGATGTGGCATTGAGGTGCATGCTAATAGTGAGTGTGTTTGTGTGTGTGCAGAAAGTCGAGCAGATGATGCAACTATCCATTGCACTGAAAACAGGTCGGGAAGAAAAGACGCGAGGTCTGGGTCTCCACCGAATCGCCCAGTTGAACGACATTGAAGCAGCTGGTGGTGTTGCATCGTTTTGTCAGTTGCTCAACACCGATGTGGAGGAGCTGCAGAAAGTGGCTCTTGATATGCTTGCGAACTTGATCGCGCTGCAGAATGGTGCGGGCAATGAAATATCTGCTGGTGAGGCATTTTCCCAATCAGGTGCATGCACGCAATTGGTCAAGGTGATGGGGAATCGTGTAATGGAGCTGCAATTGGGGAAATCTGTACGTCCAGAAGTCGAGCGGAAGGCGCTCCGTTTGGTGTTCCACATATGCAAGTCTAAAGCGTGTCAGAACACCTTGCGCAAGGCTGGTGGTGGTATGCGGTTGCGCGAAATCCTGGCGCCTGATTCCCCCGCTCCGTTGGAGACGAAGATTGAAGCGGCTCGTTGTTTGAAGAAGTATGCTCGCAAAAACACTGAAAACACTTTGGAGTTGACTGCCAACGGCGGTGTCACGCTGCTATGTGGACTGCTGGGAGACTTCCTCGACCTGCGATCGAACAGCATTTTGGAGGCGAATGGATCGAATCCCGAGGAGTCGTTTGATGTCGCGATCGAAGCGATATTGAGTACGATATGCGAGTGCATTCACGTGTCCGAATTGAACGTCACGCAAGGTGCTCGAGGAGTCCTCCAAATCCCATCCACTGCAATCCCAAGCTTTGTGACCATTCTACGAAAGGGAGATCGGATGAATCGCATGCTGGCGTCTCAAGTGTTAATCCAGTTGTCTCAAGAGCCATCGATGATCGCCATGATAGCAAAAGAGCGCGAGTTTATCAAAGAGATGATGTGGATGCTGGACAGCGAAGATGACTCGACGTTTGCCTCGGAGATTTTGTACGGCTTGTGCCAGACGACGCCAAAGCAGGATGCAGGAGTTATTGATGATGCGCACGAGTATATTCTCCAAGTGATCTACGAGCTGGATGTCTTCGATCTCGTCTTGAAAAAGCTGAAAGCTTGTGTCGTTGGGGAAGATCAATTCGTTGGCGAAATTAATTTCCAGAAAAACTTGCTGGGAATCACAAAATGCTTCAGCGCGGAATCGACAGCGTATGTCGATTACATTTGCACTCGCGACTGCGTCCCAACTCTCTCAGCTTTTCTGATGTCAAGGAAGACAAGCTTGGTCCCTCTGTGCGCTCAGACGCTGATGAATCTCTGCGAGATCAATCCTTCGATTTTTAATCAGTTGCTCGATAGAAATGCGTCCGATTTCTTTCAGCGGTTACTCCAGACCCCGCCAGACGAAAATCGCTTTTCTGCTCTGCGGTACTTCGGCGCGCTGATTGACAACGATCGCGGATTTTCAGTTGGCGTGCTCGACACGCTCTTCCTCATGGCGTCTGGGCGTGACATGGCGCTGAAAGCGAAGAGCATTGAGATCCTCGCGAGATTAACTGGCATCAAATCCATTACATCGCTTCTGGAACCGGTGCAAGAGTCGACGAATCCAGAAATTGTTGAGCTGGTGTCCAAGTTACGGGAACGAGTTGTTGGTCCTGTGTTCTTCCCAGGGTTGATGACCATGATCAGTTCCTCCGTGGACATCGAAACGCGCATCAACGCGATCAAGTGCATTCGGTGCGCTATCGATGGAGGAGAAGACATTGTGATCCGAATGGTGGAGCTCGATGTGTGTCGCGTCTTCTGTGTCGTTATGCGCAAATGGACGGATGCTTCGGCCGACCTGTCAAGTACGAGTGAAAAGCAGATCAGCACCGCAGTGCTCCAGTTGCTGTACCTCATCTTGAAATCCTCTGCGACGCTCCTTTCGTCGGCTGCCGGCGATGATGTCGTGAACCTCATCACCGTCGTCACCGAGTTTATCGTCTCGCAGCCTGGTCGGTTAGCCATGGGCATTCGGATTGTTCGATTGTTTATTACACACCGCATCTGGAAAACCTGTTTTTTCTCCTTGTACGCGGTGGACTCGTCGACTGCTGGACACGATTTCCTGCAAGCGTTGTTAAACGGCATTGAACAATCTAGTGCAACAGTTGCGCAAACCCCGCAAGAAACGGTCTTCGAAGACTGCATGGCTGTGCTGAAGGAGCTGGTGTTGGAAACATCGAACGAGTCGATGGTAAATCTGATAATCAGTGCTGGCGTCCACACGTCGCTTTTGGAGCTGGTGCGCGAAGATTCGAGCAGCTTTGTTGTCGAGAAAGCGTTGGAGCTGATTAACACTCTGACACAAACTCGACGCGTGCGGTTGCTGATTCTAGAATCTGGTGTGGCACTGACAGCGCTTGTGAACACGTACGACAAGTCCACGCTTCTGTACGACCAGCTTGAGCCGGACCAGCAAGCGACATCCCGCCAAATTGGTCGCATACTTGTCCATCTATCGAGCGATCCACTCGAGTTTCGGAAGATGCTCTACGATCACCGCGGAGTTCTTCCAAGTGCTATCCTGAGAAACATTCTTTCGTCGCTGGATGATGTCTCTCAAATTGCGGAAGAGATTGTGGTCAACCTGGTCGAGTCTGATTTCGCAACATGTCCGCTATGGATCGACCTGATCGAGACATCCGACATCCAGCTTGCGTTCCGAGTCATGGTCGTCGCGAAGCGTCCATCTGTTCAAGTCACCGCTGCGCGAAAACTCACTGATATCGTGTTTTCAACCCCAGAGAAGCTTGAAGATGAAGAGACGGGACTCTCTGCGTCCGAGCGCACCACCTTGGTGTCAACACTGGTCGGGTTTCTGGTCGACTTTGACCCTCGCACGTCTGTGATTGGGATTCTAGCACTGACATTGCTGTTGAAGCACGGTCAGTCGTTCGATCAAGCACAGATGGAAAAGGTTGTAGTCGATGGGGCGATATCGCTGGTGTACTGGATGCAAAAAGGAACGGAACGGCACCAAGAAAATGCAGTCGCGATCCTTCATGACGGCGTGACGGATCCTCGCATGATGAGCAAGTTCTATGAGCAGCTGAAATCGTCCGCCGTTCAGCACGACACGGCATTTATTGTCGAAATTGGGCAGCAACTGGTTGATATCGATATCCACGCCAACCCCGAAGGTCTCTTTAAGCGCTGCGACCTCCTGTATGGGATGCTAGCGACAATGGATCTGACCTCTTGCTCAGTGGACTGCCTCGAGATTATTGATGAAGTGACTTCGTTCCTCCTGGGCTTCATCCGCGGACAAGATCAAGTCGACGTGCGTTTCTTACTAAAGATTCTTCGGTTCGTCTCTCTTCAGGCTTCTTACGATGCGCTTCGAAGCACACTTGTCAAGCAGGGAGTCATTGAAAGCGTCGTCGCGCTCCTTCAGGTCCAAAAGGATGCACCTGAACGATCGGTTGAGGTGATGGAAGAATCTCAGCGACTTTTAAAGCAACTGTGTGTGCAAGATATTCAACGACTGGTCTCTGCGAACGGAGTCGAGACGCTTGTTGACATATTGAACACATCGAGCGATGGATCGGTCGATGCTGTGGAGGTACTGGATCTGTTCAACCTGATTGTTCGCTCCGGTAAAGCAGGGAAACGAGCTCTGATGGACTCTGCTGGTGTCATTTCGTGTGTCGAAAGAGCTTTTGGCGACATTGTCGGCGATTGTCGCAGCGCCGAAGACCTTAGTCCGGTGCTTTTGACGGATGAATTCAGCAAGTTGGAGTTGGCGTGCGGCGTTTGCTCGTTGATATTTGGTCTGAGTCGTGCGAATGCATACAGGGAGCAGGTTTTGCTCACTTCCGAGCTTCTCCCGCCCATCCTCCTGCTACTGGAGTGGATTCCTACCAATTTTGCTGACGGTTCTTCTGAAACGCTGAAGACAAAGGTCGAGACAGTCCTCCATGCAGGTCTTGGTTTCCTTGAAGGAGCTCTTATTTCCGAAGAAAACTCGACCCGAAGCGATGACGGCAAAGCAGATGTGTACCGGCGGATCAGAAACGTGTACACTCAGACGCTTCGTGCATTCACAAATGGCCATAAATCCCGTGGACTTTTCATCCTCGCGTGCGAAGGACTTGCGACAATCTACCGAAACCGAAAGGCGATTTTGGCTTTCGATGCTTCAATGCATGGTGAGCTCACCGAGTTGCTCGCGATGCAAGGTGTATCTGCGCTTGAAAACGATTTATTCTCAAGAGATTGCGCTGTCGCGATTCTCGAGTTGGTGTTTACGATCGTGTCTGGAGAGCAAGCAGCAGCAGCAGGAGAAGAAGAACCGGAGAGATTGTCGTGGGCGATGGAGTTGCTTATCGCTGTCATTGGGAAGAGCTCCGCGGCAGGACCAGAGACTGATATTTCAGGTGCATTGCTGCTTTTGAACAAGTTCTGCTCCACGTATCACCTCAGGAGCTACATTTTGGGGCACTCGGAGTACAGCAACTTGGTTGAAACACTCGAGCTCTTCGCAAGTGCCACCCAGTGGAGACAGTACCGGCGACCAGCAGCGAAGGCTCTGGCAGTGCTAGGTGAAGATGAGGTGCTCGATCGCGCGCACGCACCGACCCATTCAGCGTCAAAGGTCCGCGCTCCACAGTTCGGCGATAGTGGGAGGGAGGAGGAGTATGCGGTGCGATGCCTCCACTGCCGCCAGATCGTCCACGTCCCGGGAAACGCAAATGGCTGCGTGCTGCCGTGTCCATATTGCCACAAAGCCATCGCGGAGACCGTCAACGGCACGACCACCTCGGTGGAGTCTTTGCCTAGCGTGCAAGAGGACGTCGACGCCGCGTTTAGCGACACCAATGCAACTGGCCGCCAGTCGTCCGGAGCAGTCCAAGAGATAAATTGTCAGAACTGCTCGAAGCTGATTACTCTTCCGGAGGGAGTAGACTCGTCGGAGTTTGCTTGCCCTCACTGCCACCAGTCTCCGACCATCAGCACGCAGTGGCCAAAAGCTGACGACCAGTCCTCGGCGACTTCTGCGGAGAACGACAAAGTCCCTCCGCCTTCGTCGTCTGGACTGGATGCTCGCGATACGAAAGTGGTCAGCTGTGGCCATTGCAGCAAGCACCTCATTGTGAAGAACGGGGCTTCGGCGGTCAAGTGTCCGTCGTGCCAGGGTGTATCCAAGCTCTCCACAACGACAAGTACGTTTGGTCATTTTATCCAAGTGGCGTTGTGACAACTGCTAACGTGTTTTTGTTCTGTTTCTTCCAACTAGCGCAAGAAATGATGCGGTGCCAGAACTGCAACACGCTCTTGAGTTTGCCAGCCGGCGCGCGTGCCTACAAATGCATGAAATGCCTTCACACAACTCGGTTGTCTTAAGTATCATCACCCGACGCGTAAAAGCAAAATGGGGAAAACAGCAACAGTGCAAAGGTATTGGAGAATGGCTTGCTTTTATAACATTCTGCAAATGTAGCAATTTCCTTGTTTCGATTTGTGTTATGCCACCACGTAAGAAAAGATGCAGGGAGAAGGAAGGAGACACGTTCTGTCCTCTTTTATGAAGTGGTCGTCGAGTCCATCAGCTCGAGCAGATCGTCGGGATCCGGACCGCCTTTCCCCTCCTCTTTCGCATCCCCTTCCAGCTTCAGCTCCTCCAGAATGGATTCGGTGTTGCTCTTGTGGTCACTCGACGCATCGATCCAGATCGTCGGCACGGCTTTCCCGTCCTCGTCCTCGTCCTCGTCGCCTTTCGCTCGGCTCAAGTCGTCCGGGAACAGGTTGATCTTGAACGCTTTGCTCTCTCCTTCGACATCTTTCACGGACGAGCCCAGCAAGTCGGCAAGGAGATTTAATCCATCGGCTGCTGTTGCCTTGAAGAGCTTCTGGTGTTTGCGGTTCTCGAAACCGTTTGCGCCGCCGCGTTTGGCGTCTGCGATCGTGTCTTTCGTGGATCGGGCGAGACCGCCACCTGGACCATTCTTGGAATCGGCTTCGTACATATTGAACCCCAGGTGGCTGTTGATCTGCTCGCGCTCGAGGATGTGCACCTCGGGTGCTTCGATGGAGTCCTCCGCGCTGGCGATCGCGAATTTCTCCTCGTCGTCCAGGTTGCCGTCGTCGTCAAAATAGCGAACGGTGCCGGGGACTTTCCCCCCCGTCGCGGTGAACCCATCGTACCGAATCGCGAGCGTCCCGTCCATTCCCTGGATGCCGCTCTGCAGGAAGAGCGACACTTTGATGCGAGTGTCCTGGAAAAAGCGACAGAGATACTGCCGCAGCAAATAAAAGTCGGCTGCACTCATGGAGCCGAATGCCTAGAGGAGATGCACGTGTCCGTCGTCAGCTTTCCCCCCCATTGGCGGCGTTTCAAGTGGTTGATCTCATGTTTACCTGAGACGTGAGCAGAATGGTTTCATCGACGAGCTTCTTCACGTCTTCCGAGTCGATGAGCGACTTGATGTTGACCAAGTGGTTCATGGTCACCTGCACGAGTTCATCCGCGGACGAGCACGAGAGAACCTGGTACTTGAACCCCATGCGCATCAAGTCGTACAGCTGGAAGGCAAGCAGTTTCGCGTGAGAGGTTTCGAATCACACACACACACACACGGCCACTCTCCGCACTAGCTGCTGACGTACTTTATCCATACTGTTCGTGTTCAAGCGCATGATCGAGGAATGCGCGAGGCGGTCAAAGATCTGACGCGTCGAGATGTTCGAGTACATGTGGTGCGGCTTGAACAACTCCGCCATGAACTTCTCGTTGTGCATCGTCTTGATGATATCTTCCAGGACTGTCATTGCAGAGACCCCATCCATCCGGTCGATTAGTCGGTCAGTCAGTCCATGAAGCACGCAGTTAACGTGCTGTGGAAGACGAACCTTTGGAGCTTTTGTCGCGCGGGATGCTCTGCGCCTTGAGTCGCTGGTCGAGCACATAGATCATCTCGGCACCCATGTTCACGATCAGCATGGGCATCGTCATCAACGAGCCCGCCATATTGTTTCCAGCTGGCGATCGCGATCAGAGGCTTTTACTTTCACGTCCGAAGGCGACGAGGGAGCTGGTTGAGAGCGGATGCTGCAAATGGTAGAATGGACGGACGTTGCGCATTTGCAAAGCGAGCTCTTTTGCGCAACGCTTCATGATCCCAAAACCGTCACATTGAAAAAAGTGCGCTTCACAAATGGATCCGTATGAATTTAGAGAGGAGCGACGACTTCAGCATCGTCCATACTGTTGTCGGATCACGAAAAGAAAGCACTTTCGTGGTTTGTTTGTTGGAGAAAGAGATCCACATTTGGATACCATTTCCATCGGCGAGGAAATGCTGCGCAAGTGTCGCGCGCTCCTGGCCATGGCGGTGCCCACTCCACTCTTCTACACGTACTGCTTCTTCGCTGCGGGGGGAGTGAGCGTGCTGCGCGAGTTCCGCGCGCTCATGGCGCTCGCGCTGCCCAGCACGCTCTCGATGTACAGCTTCTTCGCGATCTCCATCACGGAGCTCAGCGTCATGGGTCACTTGGGCGTCGACCAGCTCGCGGCCGTCGCGTACTCGCAGATGTCGATGGATTTCTCGACGCTGGTCTTCATGCAGGGCTTCAACGCCGGCATGAACGCGCTGTGCTCCCAGGCGTTTGGCGCGAAGAATTACCACTTGCTCGGCGAATACGCGCTGCTCACGAGCTTTCTCTTGACGATCATGTGCATCCCCATGGGCGTCCTCTGGTGGAACCTCGGCGACATCCTGCTGACCGCAGGAGTGACCGCGCAGGTCACCGCCTACGCGCGCACGTACTGCCGCCTCTCGATCCTGTGGCTCTGGCCGCGCAGTCTCTTCCAGGTGTTCTCGATTTTCTACCAGGCGCAGCAGATCGTGATCCCCACGGCGCTGATCAACGCGCTGTCCGTTTTGCTCAACTTCATGCTGGCGACGGGGTTCACGTACGGGAAGTTTGGGCTCCCGCACCTCGGATTCGTCGGCTGTCCGCTCGGTACGGCGCTCGCGCTCTCGATCCGCCTTGTCGGGTACGTTCTCTACATGAATGTGTACAAGCAGCACCATCGCCGTTGCGCGTGGCGGTGGGACTGGAGCTTCCTCGACAAGCGCGTGTTTGAGAACCTCGTCTCGGTCGGCGTGCCTCTCGCGGCGGGAAACCTGTTCGAGAACTCGCAGCTCACCGTCATGGCTCTTTTCGCGAGCAAGATCGGCGAAGTGCAGCTCGGATCGCATAACTCGATGATGGAGCTCTTCTACTTCGCGACGAGTCCAGTTTACGGACTCATCAATGGCGCCGTGACGCGCATCGGCGGTCACCTTGGCGCGGGCAAGCCGAAGTTGGCGAGACTTGTCGCGCAGATATCGGGGGCAGGGATCGTCATGCTCACATCCGTGAACAGCGCCATCATCGTGGGCTTTCGCCACGACTTGGGGAAGATCTTCTCGAACAATGCGCTCGTGATCGCGAGTTTCGCGCAGATCTGCTCGCTCGCGGCACTCGCGTACTTGATCCTCGCGTTCTTCTACTACGCGATTGTACGTTTTTGCTCGCCTGGTCGGCTCAACTCCCGAGCCACGCTCTCAGAAACGTTCAATGACGCACTAACGGAATACTCTCTCTGCGACAGATTGTACTGCAGGCGCAAGCACGACCAGCGCCAATCTCTGTTGGTTTTGCTGCTGGCGCATGGCTGATCGGTGTCCCAACAGCGTACTACCTCGGATTAGGTCGCTCGACGCCAAACTTGCTCGGCATTTGGCTCGGCATGATCTGTGGCTACACGGTGACCTCTGCGATCGGGTTCTTCTTTGCATTCGGAAAGCCCAACTGGATAGAGCAGACCCAGAAGGCTGTTGAGCGCTCCCAGATCAAGAAAAAGGAGTCCAAGGACCCGGAATCCGATCCCATCCTCCCAAAGTAGAAGATTGGTGGTGTGTATGTACACATGCTTCTTGTTTCTATTGTTTTGGTATAGTATCGTCCTTTTCACTTGGTAAGCACATGCAGACTGGATGCTTCACATATCGGATCTTTTCCTTCTTTCTTCGCAATCCCTCGATCAAGATCATGATTCCGTTTCCAGGCACACACAAACACACACATACATACACACACACTATGAGATCCTAGGAGAGCAGCATACCGATGCTCATGCGATTCTGAATGGTGGTGGTCGACTCAACAATGGACATTTCTGGAGCGTGCGCCATTTCTCTAAAATCTCCAGCATCCCCCGCATCATCATCGCCATCGCTGCTATACAGTGCTGCTGCGCTTGCCGCTGTCTTAACTTCCTCTGCATCTGAGGATTCGATCAGCTGCGAGAAAGCCAACTCGTGCTCTTCGTCCAGCTGAATCACGACGCCATCGAGTCGCGCATGATCCATCATATCAGTCACTCTTCGCAGACTCTTCAGCACTTTGTTCAACCCGGCGACAAAGTCGACGTGCGCATCACAATGCACGATTTTGCCCTCGCGATTAAAGTAAAACCGCGTCTCGCACGGGTACAGCACTTCTTGTCCGATCAGCTCCTGCACCAGCACTTCGTCCGCGAGAGTGTGTGGGAACACCATCTCCAGAGTCTTCCTGGACACGCGCACTCGTGCGTGCTGCGTGGCAACGATGATCGGGAACTCATCGCGCGACTGCAGCTCGACCAGTTTCGGCGCCTCGAGGTAGAAAAACGAGTGGAACAGCGTGTACCCCAAAAACTGCGCGATGAACTTGTCGAGTCCACGCACATTGGATCCAAACCGCAACTCCTCGTCCATGATACTCCGCAAGAAGCTGATTTTACCGCTCGCTGTGATCTTGGACGCCGGGGATTCCCCGCCGATCCCATACTTGGTCATCTCGTAGAACTGCGCCACCATGGCCATTAACCCCCCCACAGAGGTCACAGACGACGCCAGACGCTTCGCCTGCACGATCTCGCGCACGGTGCGCAGGTTCACGATCTCCTGGCGCAGAAAGTTCACGTCCAGCTTCAGGGACTCCACCGACGAGCGCTCGAGGTCGCGTCGCAGCCGCTGCGTGGCCAGGTACTTCTTCTTGGGCAGTTTCTTCTCTTGCATGACCTGCTCCGCGTGGTACAAACGTCGCGCCGACTTGGCCGACGACGTCGCGGACGCTTTGCCGCTGGCTTTCCGTCTCACAGACAGTGGTCCACCTGCGTCCACGGAGGAATCATTGCCGCGAAGTGCGGATGCGGACGTTCGACCGAAGCTGGAGCGATACTCGCTAGCGGAGACCTCCATATTC
>JAASGH010000473.1:0-11604 GCA_023334155.1 Globisporangium heterothallicum
CATGCGCATTCCACCGCTGCTTGAGCACCCACATCCCCGAGGGCACTTGCATGCAGAAGGTGAACAGCGTCGGGTACTTTGGCGTGAGCACCAGTGGGATGCGACCATTCTCCACTTTCGCGTTGAAGTGTTTCATCGCTACAGACACATTCCGTCGATGTTGTCAGACTCTCCATTATTATCAACGCACATACAGAGAGAGATAGAGAGAGGCATCTAGTGAGACGCGGATCACAAAACGCCACGCAAACGCACCTTGAGAAGGTTTGGAGATGTCTGCCTGCACGAGGTGGTTCGTGCGGTTGCTGAAGCGACCCGCACCCGTCGTGTTGCGTCTCTGTAATTGCGCCATCGTGTGTGTCTGCTTTTCGATAGCGTAGTGAAGGAGCGTGTGGGCTTGTGTGTTGTGCTGGAACTTTGCGAATGGTCACGGAAATGAGCGAGAAGATGCACTTGTCATCCGCGACTGCAAACAGATGCGTCGAATAGATATGCACACCCTCTTTGACCAGATGCAGGAATGTGCAGTCGTGCTGGTCCCGTATCACCATGTATCTACAATTTCGACACGAAATGTGGATATATTTCTGAAAACTACATGAGACTGTCCAGTTTAATGGGTACTTTGCTGTTTCCGAGCATCTATCTGTGATGAATGCTTTCTGGGTTCGTTTTTTGTCGGTGTGTCTGCAATGCGCAAGCGGAGAAAACAGAAGATTCGAAAGACAGAAGGGAGAGTATAGGTTGGACACACGTCTCAGAATGGGTACATCCTGCATGTATCGAGGCGCAAAGAGAAGTGCTATTCAGAGTCAGCTCACGCTTTCAGCCACCAAATGGTGACCTACTTGTAACATGACTTTTTTATTCTCTCCCTTCTCTGGCGACTTGGATGGATGCAGTCGCGACCGGATGCATGATTTTATTCAGGGTGCAGTTGGACAGCGCTGGAGTGGATGCAGGACACGATCGAGTGTCGTTCCTTCAACTGGAGGCGAGTGCGCTTCATTGCTCTCTCTCTCTTTGGAATCAAGACTCCATACTGCAGCGACCAGCACTCTCGTTCCCATTGTGGGTATATTTGCCCTTTCTTTGTCCCATCAAAGATAAACGCTGCTTTCTCGATATGCGCACAGAAAAGCGGATCCCACAATGTGTTTTTGTGTATCTTTCTTTCTTTCTTTCCCTTTCTTCCGCGCTTTCAGTACCCAAAGCTCACAATTGAATTTTCACCTCCACCCGCAACACGCTCCTCCAGCCAATCCACTTCCTTCAGCATGGGCGGCGGCAACAGCAAGCACTTGATCTCGGAAGAAGCCCCCGGCGGTCCGCAACACCAAACGCGACTCTTGTATCGCTCCGCGTGGCGTGTCGACTCGGCGAACCGCATCTTCGGCGCATGCTACGATGGCAACACCGTTGTGATCATCAACCCCGGGCGATCGCCGGTGAAGCCGTACATCCGCGTGCCCGAAGGCATGTATGCGCTCGTGCAGCACCAAGGTCGCGATCTCGACTACAAGGGATCTGGTGGCGCTCGCTCGGCAGTGTGGCCGCCAGGGTTCCACTACGCGTCCTTGTTCACGAAAGTCGCGCACCTGGTCACGAAGCAGTACATCGTGTTTGATACCCCCGTGAAAGGCTGCAAGACTGCGGACGATGTCACCGTCGGCATTGACATGTGTCTCGTATTGCGGATCATGGGCGATGCGTCGAAAGGAGAAGACCCGGAGCTCGTGCGACGGTTTGTCTACGAGCTTGGTCCCAATGGTCTGGAAGTGCAACTGCGTGCTGCGCAAGATGAAGCGGTGCGAGCGCTGGCACGCAGCGTGCAGCACACCGAAGTGTACCAGCTGCGCGACGGCACCATGAAGGAGCGCTTCCAGACTGGCGCGCTCAACTTCCGCACGGACCTTTACCCACCGCAAGACGAACTCACTACACCAAAGTCTGAAAATGGCGATATGGGCGGTGGTGTGCACCTTGGAGAAGACCCACCTGCTGCAAAAGTGATTTACTGTGTGACGGAAGATATCAAGCGCAATCTGAATGCACAGTTCAACACGTATGGCGTGCAGATCACGAGCGTCGCGATCACGAATGTGACTCTCCCTGATGCCTTCCAAGACCAAATGCAGAATCGAACGACGCACTTGAGCGCGATCAAAGAGCAAAACATGAAGCAGATGAGCGACATGCAGCTCTTGCAGTACAAGGAAGAAATCGACACGACGAAGCTCAAGCGCAAAATGGTGCTCATGGAAGAAGAATCGACCGGGAAAGCGAAATGCGCCGAGATCCAGAAAGAAATCGACCTTATCGTCGCCGATACCAGATTGGTGCAAGAGCAGATCGAGCAGGAAACCCGCGTCAAATGCAACAACGTCAGGGTGGACGCGGAGCTGAAGATTGCGCAGATCCGCGCAGACACTCAGCGCATCGCGACCGAGATTGCCGCGCACTGTGACGCTGACATTGAGTTGGTGACGGCGGAGAAAGATGCGCTGGACGTCGAATTGAAAGCAGCGGTCGACGAGATTCGCGTCAGCGGTGCCGCGAAGGCTGCAGAAATCGTTGCGCGCGCCGAAGGTGCAGCAGCGAAGAAGCTGGAGAAGTACCGACTCCACATGCTGAACATGAAGAAGCTGGATATGCTCTCTGCATTGAGCCAGAACAAGCACGCAGTGATCTCGGGCGATACGTCGAACAGCTTGCTGTCGGAGATGCTCGTCGCGAACCGCCAGAACAACATTCTGGTCAACGTCGATGGCATGGGAAAGAAGATCGGCAGCTCATCCTGATAGTCGTCGCTGCAGGAAGGGACCGATCTGGGCATCCTGCCATCTCCAACGAAACAGCTCAACCAGCCATTTTGTGCCTGGTGACTCCATTTGCGACGTGAGTCGAGTGTTCTGATTCATTTTTTGAGATTTACATACCGCAGCAAACAAACAAGACGTACAATGTAGCAATGCTTCCGAGTGGTCGAAATTCGAAGCAGTACGGAAACCCGAGTCGCACAGAGACTCCAGAGTTGAGCAAAGAAGAAGAGCAGTTGGAGGTATGGCTCTCTGGACACACACACCGCTTCTATGTATCTATTTGCAATGCAACGCATTATTATGTAAGTCCCGTCTTGCTCTGGTGTATCCATCTGCTGGTTGGACGGAGGCGTTCAGGAGATGGTGGCTTCCATCGCCAGCACAACTTGGGTGTCTCGAGTTGGTCGAGAAACTAGCAAGTGCGCTCGCTGATCACCCGTTTTGGAATCCCAACTCGATGCGGATTTTAAACAGTCCGCATCGACTCGACTGCAGGTTAAGAAATGTCCGCAGTGATCCAGATGCGGATGTTTGCGGAGTCATTACAGTACAAACACGCTGGAATCAACCCAATCAAAAATGGTTTGCCCCGCAACCCATCATCACCCGCTCGAGGTTTAATTTTGTGAGGTTTTACCCGCTTTGACCCACCCTTTTTGGGGAAACCAACAAACCAGACTTGCAGGTTTCCTCTTCACTTTCAAATCTGCTTCAAGACACGCAACCGAAATGGACACATACGAGGACCAGCTGCACGACGAAGGCGGCCACGCGAGTTTCGCTGCCGCAGCTGGCGGCGACGGGGACCGAGAGACGCTGCAGATCGCGTTCCACGAGCGCTTTGCTCTCGCGCGCAAAGTGGACGAGAAACGCGACGTTGTGCGCGACGCACTGCTCCCCGGAACCCCCGAAGCCATGTACTACTCCGCACTCTGCGACCTGCACGAACTTCAGCTGTTCATACAGGAAGAAAGGAAAAGTCAAGAGGGAGGAGGTGCTGCGAGGGCGACGCAGCTTCTGGCAAGGAAACGAGATCAATTGCTGAATACGGTCGAGCATTTGCGATCCAAGAGCTGCGAGAAGAAGGCGAAGCGAGTGCATCAGCGACTACTCCTTCTGGAATTGGAGCTGCATAGTAGAGTGAAGGAGACGCCGGAGGGTGGTGGCGATGGCGGCAAGGTACGCTTGTTTTTGAGGGGTTGACGCGCATGGTGATGCTACTATCCTGGAGTGCTGTTTCTAATCATTCGCGTGGAAATGAACAGGTTGCGCAGACGACCGAGGAGCTGGTGACTGCATTGGGAATTGAGTTTGCCGACAAAGCTCCCGCTACCACTGCTGCCAGTTCGCAAAGCAGCACGTTGCCGACGCGCTTGGAGTAAGTGTTTGGGGAAGGCAGAAGCAAGTCGAGTTGTTGCTCTTTTCTGCTGCTTTTGGATCTAACGCGGCATGGCTCTGTGTAAACTTGCTCAGTAACTCTTTGCTCGGCATCGGCAAGATCGTGGCAGATATCATGCATCGCACGTGGAGACCACTCGCTGATGCTGGTTCGCTTCAAAGTGCGGCGAGTTCTGCGTTGAGCGCAATGGATACGTACGCGCGAGAGCTCGTCTTCCACCATCTGTACTTTTCAGACTATCCCCAAGGCTTCGAGTTCACAGACCGACAGCGCTGGGTACTGCTAGAGCTGTTTTTGGACGCCTTTGCGTTCGACTACGTCGACGTGGAAGGGTGCGTGCTCGTGTATCGTATCTGTGGTCGTCTCGAGTCTGTTTCGTCCAGTAGTAGCGGAACCCAACTCTGTGTGAATGTGTCGTTCTGCGCTTTATAGATTCCTGGATTTGATTGTCGAAGATGTGAGACGAGAGCGCCGAGAGCCTACCAATCGTGGGTTCAGGTTTCGTGCGGCGCACGAGAAACTTTCTGTGTCCCACTTGGAGCACTTGCTGGAGAAGGAGCCTGCACTCTTTCGAGATAACGTCAAGTTTGCGGTCCGTGGCGTCCAACTGCTGCAAGCTGTCGCTGCAGAAGACAAACAAGAGTTATTGGATTGCAGAGAGTTCGTCCAAAATGGACAAGAGCTTGCGAACATATCAACATACCTGGACTTCCTGAGTAATTTTTCTGACCATGTGAACGGTCTCCGATTGGTTCTTCTGCACCAGAGGCTCAAGTTGATGCAACTTCAGTACTGGAGAGATCCAGATGAGACCGAACTTCTCCAGACGTTTCTGGAGTATATTCGATGCTCTCGATTGGATGGCGCACCGTACATGAACCACCAGGCATCCGCTGGGACTCGGCGTGAACATCTGGCTGACTTTTGCAGCGCATTCAATATGAGTCGCGTCGGCAAGAGGTCCGAGCTTGGCTACGAGAGCTTGACCAAGACAAGCGATCGCCAACTGGTTGAATCGGTCTTGAGTACCCTGTGGAGTGCTGGTCGCGTGTCAGCAAGTCTTGAAGAAGCATTTGGAGACCACCTTGCTGAGGATTTTCTGCGAAGCGTGAAAGCTCGGTGCATGATCCAGACCGGCCAAGGCGACGTGCTGGAATGGTCCAAGCACTTACCTCCGCATGGGAGCAATACGCTTGCCGAGCTCTCGACCACATCGGAGCTCGCCTTTTGTGAGTCCAACCCATCGTATTTCAGCGCTGATGATGAGTTGGCCATCCACATCCGCGTTCGCAACGCCAAGCGCGTGACAGTCCATTTGTACGAAATTTGCACAGTCGACTACTACTCTCGCGTTCGAAAAGAAATCGAGGGGAATATCGTTTTGGATGGTCTGCTGCCGAACGAAGAGCAGCACATTGACCTGAACCATTTGTCTGCATTCCGGGAGTCCAGAATTCCGATTTCATTTCCGCAAACCAAGTCGAGGCGTGGTGTCTTTGTCGTAGAAGTACTCGAAAGCGGCCACACATGTCGCGCAATGCTTCGAAAAGGGTTTCTGCGGCACATTGAGCGAGTCACGATCGATGGTCATGAGCTGCTCGTTCTCGACGAGCGCGGAGAGATCGTTCGAGATGCCAAGGCAGTGGTGCTCAACGTGACGAAGAATGGGCAACTGGGTCGGACCTACACTGCAGATGCAGAAGGAAGAATCCTCGTTCCGTTTCGTGACATGCGGGAAAGTAAACTGGACGATGCATTTGCGATCGCATTTTGCCAGGACGTATTTGGATACCTCTATCACCCATTCAAGTACTTGTCCAACAACTTGAAGCTCAAGGCTGAGATGCATATTGACTGCCAGCAACTAGTTCCTGGCGCAAGAGCACAGTTGATCGCACGACCCACCTTGCACATCAACGACACGCGTCTCCCTTTGGCATATTTGACGCGGGTGGAAGTGACAGCAAAGTTTTTGAAAATCAGGGGATCTGAAGCAGGGTACAGCGAGGAGGTGTCCAAGTTTTCCGATATGAACGAGTTTCTGCGGTCCGATTTCAGCTTTGCGATTCCGATTGACACCGACCAGGTCGTCGTATCACTCAGCGCGCACCAACTGAAGAGCGGTTCCATTGCTGCAGAAGACGGTGCATCCCGCACGCCACAGCTAAGCTGCAGCGCATTCTTCAAGGTTCAGCATGTCACCAAGTACCCTCTTCAGTACACGTCTCACTTGATTCGGCGTCCTGTTGTGCAAACATCGACTGCTGCATTTGCTGAAGAATTCAGTTTGCTTTTGCGTGGTCACAATGGCGAACCGATGCCAGACACTGAAGTGCAGCTTTCGTGCAAGCACGTTCACTACACAAGCGAGATAAATGTAAACCTGCAGTCTGATTGCAATGGGGAAGTCAGACTGGGCAGTCTGAAAGATATCCAACAGATCAGTGCCGGACACGCATGGACATGGGATCTCCCAAATGTTTCCCGCTTTGTCCAGCCTCACCCGGTGAGCTGCACGGTGGGTGAAACTCTTGAAGTCCCGATCCCACCTGCGTACCAGAGTCAGCTGCTCGCTTGGCATGAAGAGAATCGGGTATCGCTCTATCGGGTTATTGATTCTGGACTTTCCAAGTCTGTGCTTGCAAGCGCTGCTTCCATCTCGAGCATTGAAGTCACGAAGAACAGGGCTGGCGTCCCCGTTCTCTTGCGAGTTACGGTGTGCTCGACTGGAAAGTACGTCCTCTGCGTTCGGCCAGCGGACCTCAGGTTCCCTATCGCCGTTGTAGCGAAGAAGAACAGCGAGCTTCCGATTCCATACGACATGCTAGTTCAACAGACGCAATTGCTTCTCGCAGCTCCTTCTCGCCCGCTCATGGTTTTCTCCCAGGAGATCAAACGTGATGGTGAGTCCAACCAACCTGTGTTGGAAATCCAACTGAGGAATGTTTCGATGCAATCGACCCATGTCGTTGTGACGTTCAAACACTTTCTAGATGTCCAAAAGAAGAAAATCAACCAGGTGGTGACCACATCGTTGCAGCCAGATCCAGCGTTTGAAGTTTCACTTTTGGGAAGCAGGTACTTGAAGAAACGAAAGATCAGTGACGAGTACCAGTACATCCTCAAAAGACGGTTGCTGGCTCACTCGAAGCCAAACTCGCTAGTCTTCTTGGGTGTTTCGACTCTACCAAAGCCGACTCTCTTGCAAAACCCTTACGAGGTGGAGAGTACCGACATGGAGGAAGTGGTTATGGGTGCAGGGGAGGACGTCCCGGACACCCAAGGCGTCGTTCGCACGAGAGAGGGATATGGCTGGAGCCATCACGTGGCACGTTCCCACGGTCACAATCCAACAGACGGTATCCCCAGCACAACTTTTCTTGCCAACCGTCCTCAGCTCGTGTCGACTTGGGATGTGAGTGCCGATGGGGTGGTGCGTATTGGTTTGAGCGAGTTGAGCTTTTTCTCGGATCACTTGGATACCACAGAAGCGGGTGCGTTTGAAGTGGTTGTGTTGGCTGTGGATCATGCAAGCGGACAAGTCTGCTCGAGCGAATCCCTCATGACGCTAGCGAACGATAGTCCAGATGGAGTCACGACGACGATTGCGAAGCGGGACATTCGCCTCTCCAAGGACGAGGCACTGCAGCCTCAATCGAGCCATTATTTGCTCAAACAGCTTCATGAAACACTGCTTGCTGGCGCCAAACGCGTTTTGCCTCGCTCCAGTTCGACAAAATACGCGATCTACGCAAGCATCGACGACGCATTGAAGGTGTGGAATGCGCTATGCGCAGAAAGCGAGCTGCGCGGTTTGACCGAACGCCTTCGAACATGGACGCATATGAATCTTGAGGCAAAGCTGGGATTCTACTTTGCAAATGCATCGGACGAGGTGAACGTTTTCTTGTTCCGGAAGGATATTCTGTTTTTCCAGCAGTTTGTCAAACCCGCTGTGGAGGCGAAGATCAGCAAATCGTTGATCGATTACTACCTGCTGGGTGATGAAGCGATGCTCAACAGACTGTATTTAGCGCCAGGAGTTTTCCAAAACCTGAGCGTGATCGAGAAACTTTTGATCGCAGAACGAATGTCATCCATTGAAGATGTGCAGCGAGTCTGTGAGCGAGTGCATCTTGACATCGCAAGTGCGAGTGACTTCAACAAGATCAGCAACCTTTTCCCGTCGGTAACTTCTCAAGGAGCAATAAAACCATCGTCTTCTCCTTCGGGGACATCCTTGAGTGCAAATGCTGCAGACGGTCGATACGTTCCAACAAGTCCAGCATATTCCCCAACAAGTCCAGCATACTCTCCAACAAGTCCAGCATACTCTCCAACAAGTCCAGCATACTCTCCAACAAGTCCAGCATATTCCCCATCTAGCCCAATGAAGTCACACGCTTTCGCTGATAGTTCTCGGATCGTACTGTCGCGAGGGGATGCAGAAAACGAAATAGTAGTCGATTTTGAAGAAGTCGACGACAATTTCGGTGTCCAAAGCGTCAACAGTGGTGATGAAGAAGACGATGCGGATGGTACAAAAGAACTGGAGACTGCTGCGAAACGAACGGAGACAGCGTATATTCCACCGGGAAAAGTCCGCAAGGTGCAGGAAAAGCGGCTTTTCAACACCCAGCGTGTCCAAGTCGATGGGAAAAACAGTTTTTGGAAAGATTATGCGGTCCATCTTCTTCGGATCAAGTCGAGTCCAGCTGCGAGCGCCAATGCGCTACGATTTGTGAGTTCATTCTTCCCTGAAGCACTTTTGTCGGTAAGCGAGGGACTATTGGCTCTTGCCGTCTTGGATCTACCGATGCATGCGACCGAGTCGACAGAGATTCGTATCGTATCTCCAGCTGGTAACCGAGTGGAGTTGATTCCGAAGAGCGACATTCTATTGTACCATCAGAATATTGAAACAGGCGAATGCGAGGAGGATCCAAACTCAAAGCTGGTGCTGAAGCAAAGCGTTGTCCATTTCGAAGAGATGCGGGCACGCGGGTGTGCTGCTCAAGGTTCAAGCGTGGTCCTAGAGTGTGTGGCCAACACAAGATACACTTGCGAGGTGTATGCAAGCAATACCAGCGATGCTGAGCTCTGGGGTGTGAATTTGTTGATGCAGATCCCACAGGGAGCTATCCCGCTGGGTGAGGCGAGCTACTACACAAGAAACCACGTGTTCAACGCTCCCGCGAATCAAACTACGAAACACTCGGTGGACTTTTACTTCCCCGAGACCGGTGCATTCGAGCAGTATCCTGCGCACGCTGCCGTCGATGGGAAAATCGTTGCGTGGGCAACTACCAAGACTACCATTCACGTCTCGCGAACGGCTACGCTCGTGGATTTGACTTCGTGGAGTGACGTGTCGGCACGCGGGTCGCTCGACGATGTGTTGCGCTACCTAGCTGCCCAGAAAGACATGCTCAATGTTGACTTGGCTTCGTTATTCTGGCGCTGTCGAGATCAAGCTTTTTACCGTGGTTTGACTTCGTTCCTGCGCGGCAAAATGGTCTACAAAGAAGGACTTTGGAAGTACGCATTCATTCACAGCGACATCGACGCCATGCGAGAGTATTTGAGAAGCTCAACAAATCTGATGCAGACAATTGGGTTGGGGATGGACACGTCGTTCTTCTCGACGACGGAGCTGTACCACTTTGAGCGATGCATCGATACGCTGGGGAATGGCTTCGACCACTCCGAGTTTGGTCCGTTCCTGCATCGTCGAGTGCATGAAGTGACCGGTTCGGTCGCAAATACTTCAACGAGCAATGCCAGCGTGGGCGGCGCTCGAATTCTCAACAAAAGTGCTCGCACGTTCTACCGCTCGCTTTGCCGACGACTGGGGATGTTTGGGACGTTGGATAGCCTGCACTTGCTCGTGGCAACGTACTTCATGCTCCTTTTCAACCGAGTGGAGGACGCGTTGCACCTGTTCACGCGTCTGGAGGCTCTTCCATCGTCGGAAACGAGTATGGTCCTGAGCACTGTTCCATTTGACTACGTTGACTCATATTTGGATTTGTTCCGAGACCAAAACGGATCCAGCTTTGCAGTGGCACGCCGCAACGTTGCAAAGTACAAGAAGCATCCGCATGCGCGTTGGCGGGAACGATTCATGCGCTTGAGCGAGTTTGTGGAGGAGTATGACGCGTTTGAAGACCACAAGGTAACCAAGGCAGTCTATGAAACGCTTCAAATTTCCGACTCTACTTCTAGCGAGAAGGCATCGAAAGGTTCGACGCTAAGTGCTCACGCGACTGGCACGCTTCAAGTGAAGTTGGACGCAACCGCCAGTGGCGGTAAAGTGCACGTGACCTCGCAGCATTTGGGCAAATGCGAGATCTCGTTCTACCCGATCGATGTCGAGTTCATGTTTTCGACAGATCCGTTCGATACGTTTTCGGATTCGTCGACTGGCGCATCTAGTCTTCTGCTGGTTCAGCCGCGGTGTCGACTCTCCGTGAACCTCGAGTCCCCTCGAAGTGGAAATTCGCTCTCAACGACTGAAGTTCGCATTCCTCAGGACCTTCAAAGTCAACAGATGATGATTCGTGTGAGAGAGGAGACTGAAACTCGCGAGATTGATACACCTGCGGCACCCATTGATTTGATGCGTTCGTACTTCAACTCGAGTTTACAGGCTGAAGTGGTGAAACAGAGCGGGATTGTCCAGGTGTTCCATGACGGCTTGCCGCTTGCCAGGTGCTACGTCAAAGTGTACGCCAAGGTGGCGTCGCCTTCCGACGGCTCAAGTGGTCGCAAGAGGTCTGGCAGAGCGCGGTTCTACAAGGATGGCTACACGGATCTGCTGGGCAAATTCGACTACGTTGGTATCAATGGCGATTTGGTGAATCGTGTGGAAAATTTTTCGATTTTAATGGTGCATGCGAGGTTTGGAGCGAGCGTCTACCAGACGGACCCTCCTGTGCTCGCGGCAACTTCTTTACTCGCGACTGCATATACTTAAGAACTGGTGAAGGCCAGTGTCCGTCGAATCAGTTCGTCGCCGTTCTTGCCGCTGATCACCAACGGAACGCGTTCCGCTAGCTTCGCTTCCATCGCGATTTTCTTTTGCTGGTACTCGAAATCGCGCTTCGCAACCAAGAACGCAGACGAATTGCCTTCGGCTTCGGCGTTTGCAAGAATCTGCGCGGCTTCTTTTTCCGAAGCCTTCACAACAGCCTCACTCTTCACCTTGGCGACGCTCACGTACTTCTCGTACTCCTTCCGCAAGTTGCTGAGCTCGACCGTCGGCAGCACCTTGCGCTGCACGGTCTCCGCTGTGGCAGTCGCCAGCGCATCTTCCTTCAGACCCTCGACTTCCTTGATCTTGTTTTCATTCTTCGAGATTTGCTGCGCGATCGCGACCTGCGA
>JAASGH010000474.1:0-11601 GCA_023334155.1 Globisporangium heterothallicum
CACGATGCACTTCATTTCTGGACCGAACTCTTCATTCCTATTAAATATCAAGATCACACCTTGATGGATGGCTTTACCAAAGGGATGCAAATTGAAGATGGGCGAGAGACCAGGCGGTTGTTGACCTTTAACCAGGCGGAGTCTCCTGTCTCTTGCCCTGCAGCTCAGCTGGGGATGACGATGGCTCCAATGCGCTCAGATACATGCGCTCCAGTTGGGCACAAAGGTCATCCCACGTTGCGACTGCTTCGATAGACCATCCTTCACGCAGCAGATGTGGCGCCATTCGGACTTTTGCCAAAAAGTACTCGCGTGAATAGTGCTTGCGCCACGCAAAAAACAGTCCAACGGAAAGAAAAAACCGAAAAACAACACACACACACACACGATGGAGGCAGGAACATCCTGCGCAGTCTTTTTCGAACCGTGTGCGCCAGCGTTCTCTCGTTGTTATTCTTCGATTAATAGGCAAGTTGCGCTGGACTGAGAGCGTTCGATCCTTTGCATGTGGTTTTCTTCGGCAGTACGTACGTTGAAAAGAGCACACGTACGCATGAAGCTGTTCGCTCACGTCCCCAGTCGCCCTCAGTGGCGAGTGTTTGGCACTCATCGACTCTCTACTCGCTCTCTATAGCGGTGCCTATCAATAGAGCTGCAAAGCACACTATTCACTATATAGCACGAGTCAGATGGCAATGGGACTGATATACACTTTCCCCTTGTTTCCTGCTGCAGTCTCTGTTGCGGTTTTGCACTGGACGGATGGATGCTAACGATGTAGAGGAAGCTTGAAACGCAAGCGCCAAAACTCCTGCCTAGCCTTGAAGTACCACGTAGTAGCGTGCTGCAGCATGCGTGAGTCGATCTCGATTTGCATCGACCTCGTGGGAGCTGCAGCTCGGTCTGGTGGTCTCTGGCGCCTCCAGTCGTTACAGGGCTCAGCCGTTAGAGAGTTTTGGACAGAAAAGCCAGCGAATCTTAGTCACACATGCACATGCACATGCGTGCATGCCATGGATGTGTGTGCTGCTGCTGTTGCTCTGGCGGTAGCTTGGTTGATAACAGACAAACCGACTTTGTGGTGCAACTCTTGCATCTTATTCTTTCCTCTGGCAACAACAGCAAACCTCCTCGTAAATGGATGGATGGAGCGCGCACTCGAGGGGATTGCGCCTGTTGCACCTCGTACAGGAGCAGAAGCCAACGACAACTCGTTAAGCAGTGCTTCTTTCGTGCCAGAAAGCATCTGAATCTCTCTTCGTCGCGTGCTTCTTCTCCCGCTGCACGAAAACTCGAATGACTCACACTGGTCTTACGTCAGTCCACGTAGCAAGAAAAAAAGGTGCAACCAGGAAAAGATTCCTTGAACGGGTACCATGCACGACTCGATCGTCCGTGTTGTTAACAGGACGGATGTTTAGAGCGACAGGATATTCCACGCATCGGTGTGCGAAAGATGTAAACGCGCATGGAGCCACGCGGCTTTCAACACACCCACTCACAGCTGTCTGGCACAGTGCGTTCAATGGGACTTGCAGCAGCGATCTGCACGGAGCGCCACCCAAGAGTGACGACAAGCAGCGAGCGGTCCTCGTGCATAAATAGATCCTTCAAACGCACCCTTTTCGGTTCAACATGTGGAGAGGAGGTCAGCACAAAGGCGTGTTCGTATTTTCCCGTTTAGGTTCGTTTTTTGAAAGTGCGCGAACGTCCTCCTCCTTTGTGTCCAGTGGCGCCAAGTGCGTCAAGAGCAACTCTCGTGGGCGACTTACGCGCCTGTAATCGCTGTAATGCATGTGCGTGCGCGTGTGTGTCAAGTGCGGGGGGATGCGAGGACAGGATGGGCCGGGCGTTGACCAGCGAATTTCGAAGCATAGACGTGCATCCAGTGAGATATTCAGGAGGAGGTGTATGTACAAAAACAGCTACAGTAGGCAGGTTGCCCAGGAGCTCCGACGGAAGTGACCATGGAGAGGAGAGCGCGTGCTCGAGTGCGAGGAAAGAAGGGCAAGCGGGAGCGAGAGTGGGAGTTGCTGCTACTGCTACGTCAGGCGCAACAGCTCGAACCTGGAGTGACGTAAGGAATAAGAATCGAGAGAGTTGCATTTTGCCGCTCGCGCGCGGTGAAAACGTTCTGGCTTCAAGGTGCACAAAAAAGTAGCTGCGCCGCCGTCTTGGTTGGAATATGGCGTTTGAGCAGGCAGGCAGACAGACAAGCAGGCACTGCGAGTCGCAACGTGGTGGGTGCAGTGCGGTCCATTCATTCCTCCCTTTCTTCCTTCCATGGGAAGAGAGGCAGGACGGGAGACGGTGCATTTACGCGGGAATCTTATTCCGAGTTGCGCACCCAACGCAGGGGGCATACAGTGTAGCGAACGAAATTTGTGGCGTAGATTTTTTCCTGACGCAGCCGAGATATTCGATCCTACTGTTGGCGCGTGTGTGAAGCTTATTCCATAATGTGCACGCAAGAGCTTCTGCGCAGTATCGACCGAATGTTGCTGTACCTATCAATGACGTAAGGAATAAGAGACTGAGAAGAGAAGTGTTGCATCCTTTGCCATTTGGGGGGAATCGCACGTTCTGCGAAAAGCAGGCGAGCGTGGACACTGCATGTCGTGATGGGAGCTCGATGGGAAAAAGAGGAAGAGAGTGCCACTGGGACGTGTGGATCTTATTCTATATGAGCCAGCCAACCCACCCACGCAAGAGCATTCTATGAAACCAAATCGAACGTTTGTTGTGTTTGTGTTGTTATTTGTAGGAGACATACACCCATACCTATCGCAAGAGGAAGAAAACAAATCTGACGACCGTGGCTGCATCTCCACTGTCCACAGCAGTCGCACTTGCCTGTTCCTGCCAAACGCCGCACATCCTTGCTTGCTTTCCGTTTCGCTCCCGTGCACGAGCTTCTCGTTCGACCTAAACAAAAAAGCAGTCTCACGCACTAACGGTGGTTGTGTTGGCACTCGCTCGCTCTAAATGATGTCAAAGACCTTCTTCAGTCGGATCACCAGCTGCCAGTCTTCCTTCTGCAGATCGGTGCGGAAGTTTTCTTTCAATGCATCGATACTGGCACGCGTCAACCTGGACACAAGCTTGTTCTTGTGGTCAAATTGACGGCCGTACGTGATACTGCCTTCATTGTCAATACGCACGGCCACAGACGCACCCTTCTTGGCTCGGTCCACTTCCTTGTGCTCACGTTCGATCGAACCCACTTTCCCAACGAGCACCCCGCCGGCCGACGGCACCACAAGTGGAGTGCCGACTTTCAAAATACCTTCTTCGACGTCCACACCGAGAATGATCGGGTCCTTTTTGTTGAAAATGCAGTTTGGCAAGATCTTGAGCACACAGGGGAACACCGCGACATCTTCAAACTCTTCCCGACGCGCTTCTCGAAAGTTGTCCATGTACGCCGTGAATTGGTCAAACAAGTGATAAATAATATCTGCGGTGAAGATGCGAACGCCGAGTTCCTGGGACAGCTCGGTCGCATCGTTGTGGACTTTGACATCAAACGCCAAAATGGTCGCAAACTCCTTTTGATGTTCCAACTGCACCGAGGCACGCATGACATCCTTCTTGTGCACGGGACCAAGGTTCACGCACGCCACGGGGATCGGCGGGTCACAGGTGCGCAAGAATTCCAAAAGCGCTTCCAACGCACCAAGAGTGGACGCTTGCACCATGACACCACGCTTCGTGGCCTTCACCGAGTCCAAAATGCCCGTCAAATCGGACATGACGGCATCCTTCAACTCTTCGACATCGTCATCAGGACCGACAACGTGGATCTGGGTGCCGGCGACGGCTTTTTCCAGACCGTGGGCTGCGATCTTCACACCCATCGCAGCCTTCATGGTTTGGTGGTGGATGTACTCACCCTTGATGCGGATTTCTTTCATAGGGTGCGGAGTCAAGATGGATCGAATGTTTGTGACGACCGGACCATCCAGTGTACACACGACGATCGTGTCCCCTTCGTTCAACGTACCGTTGACCAAAATGGTATCAATGGTCGTCCCGAGCCCTTCGATCACCTTCACTTCTAACACCGTACATTGCAAGATGTCCACGAACGCAAGCGACTTGGCCATACGTTCCTGCGTCAATCGGGTGAGCATCATCAACAGATCGGGGACACCCTCCCCCGAGATCGCACTCGTAGGGATCAACGACACAGTGCTCCCCAAATTCTTGTTGCGCCAGTAGATTTCAGCGTTGAGCTTCTGTTCCGCGAACTCCACCATGATCTTCGCCGTGCGGTCTTCAAACTCACGGATCACGTGCTCGTTTTGGTGCTTCAACGCTTCTTGGATGGGCATGTCGGGCATCGTCTTCCACCCATAACAACGATCGATCTTGTTCAAGGCAACGACGAACGGCGCCTTCTTTTGACGCAACAACCGAAGCGATTCCAACGTTTGCGGTTCAAGACCGTGCATGATATCGACCACCAAAATAGCGATATCACACAGCGACGAACCACGAGAACGCAAGTTCGTGAACGACTCGTGACCGGGGGTATCGATGACCAGCAAACCAGGCAACTTGTAGTCCAGCTTCATCGTCTTGTTCAGACGTTCGGTCTTTTGTTTAATGGCCTCGACGGGGAAGAAAGTCGCACCAATCTGCTGGGTGATACCACCGGCTTCACCGTCCTGCACCTTCGTCTTACGGATGTTATCGAGCAGCTTGGTCTTACCCGTATCGACGTGGCCCATAATACAACAGATAGGGGAGCGCAAATTGTCGGTGGACACGTTCGCCAACGCCGCTTCTTCACGCACACGTCGACGCTCGGCGGCTTCTTTCTTCTTACGATCGGCTTCCTGTTGCGCCTTCGAGCGAATCTTTTCTTGTTCGGCGTTGATACGAGCTTGCTCTTCTTGTTCTTCTTGACGCTTCTTCAACGCGATCCCTTGTTGAACAAGGCGCTCTTGTTCCTTCTTTTGCTCAAGGAGCAACAAATCTTCGACGTCGTCGTCGCTTTCGTCGTCGTGGCCGCCATTGACGTGCAGCTTGTCTTCCAACGACGCCACAACGTCGCTAGTCTCCCAATCTTCGTCGTCCCAGGCGTCTGGAGCTTCCGCTTCGTCGGCCTTGTCCTCTTCGGCGTCCCAGTCGTCGGCGACGTCGTCCTGTTCTTCCTCCTCCTTCGGCTGCTCGACTTCCTGCTGCTTTGCCTTCCTGTTGCTCTTCTTGTTGTTCGTGTACACCACCTTCTTCTTCTCTTCAGGGACAGCATCTGGGACGAGACCAGCTTGCTGCAATGCTTCAAGCGCAGCCTGGGCTTTCTGCGCCTTCTGCTTTTGCGCCTTCGTCATGTACGTCCCTTCCTTCTTCTGACGCTCGATCTTCGCAGCCTTGGCTTCCTTCTTCTTGCGGCGAATTTCTTCCTCGATCGCTTCGGCGGCCAAGCGAGCTTCTTCCTCTTCGCGTTCCAAACGCTCCTGCTCCAAACGCTCCTGTTCAATGCGCTCCTGCTCGGCCTTCAACGCAGCTTGACGCTCGGCAAGCATTTTGGCAGCCGCCGAGATAGGCTTCTTCGACTCTGCCTCCGGTTTCTTCTCCTCCGGCTTCTTCTTGCCCTTCTTCTTCTTCTTGTTGTCCTTCTTGTCGGCACCGGCAGAGGTGTCTACGCCCAACGACGCCAAGTACGCGGCAGCCGCGGCGTCGACGTCGGTCTTGTCGTCCGACCTGTCATTGTCCTGCTTGCTGGTCTCTTCCTTCGCAGGTGTGACCACCGCGGTCTCTGGCTGGAACTCGTTCAGCACGTCATCCCACTCGTCCGTGGTAGCGGCGGCGGCGCCCGCAGCAGGCTTCTTCGCGGCGGTCTTCTTCCCTCCTTTCTTTGGCGGCATGATGCTGGTTTCTGTTTCGATTTGTGAGGACCGACTTTCCTCTTTAAACGCGCATCAATTTCAATGGCTCCCAACCATTGAACCTCAATTGAGCTCCTAAGAAGCAAGGTTTTTAGGTCCAGTCCAAAATGTCGAAAACGAAACCATTTTGGACAGATGCTAAACTTCAAATGGGTGCAAAAACCTCACCACAAAGAATGCATTTTGCTCACGCTGCTGTTGCATGTGCACAACCTGCATGCAGCAGAGCGACCGGCCGCGAACATTATGGCAACAAAGTATCACGGAATGGTCTGCTCGATACCGTTGAGCTGTCGAAATGCATCCACTGCTGTGCTTTGCAGAAGCGGAAGCACGAAACGAAACTTTGAAAGACCTGACAAAAGCTACCGTCTTCAAGGACATCGGACTCAACATCTCCACCTCGATGCTGCAAACAAGGTGTCGCTACGACGCAATATTGCTTTTACTTAACGAATAGTGTGCATCTGTTTATCGAGCTGCAGCAGAACTCCAACCCTGGATGAAATGCTGTCCACTGGATCAGTCGCTCCGGGTGTTTCTCGTTTGACTACCAAATGCCTGGGATGATCACTTTCCGGTTCTTTGGATACGTCTCTTTGAACTTGTCTAGGTACCATTG
Source organism: Globisporangium heterothallicum (assembly GCA_023334155.1). Classification (NCBI taxonomy): domain Eukaryota; phylum Oomycota; class Peronosporomycetes; order Pythiales; family Pythiaceae; genus Globisporangium; species Globisporangium heterothallicum. The sequence goes on from JAASGH010000474.1 coordinate 6,517, forward strand.
GTGGTTACTGACTGCGCGAGGCACGAGATTTGTCGCCGTGTAGAATGCGAAGGACAAGCCTGCAGGGGAGCCCGAGAGCAACGTCCAGCCGCTCCATTCGAGAAGCTCGCCGAAATAGTTCGGCGCCGAGACGTACGCAAACATACCTCCATGCGGCACCGAGTAGCTTGTATCGCCTGGCTTGCGCAGGTTGATCACCACTTGGTCGGAATGGATGTTGATCGCAAACCCCACGACAAACATGGCCATGCCGAAGTAAAACGATGCGCGCTCGAACGGGAGATCGTCTGCGTAGTCGCCAAACTGACTCAGATACCGAGCATTGATGTACGCGTTGATGAGATTATAGAAGTCCCCGGCGAGCATGACGGTTAATGGCATGCGTTTCTCTTTACTCGCTCGGATCAGGAATGGATACACAAACGCGCGGTAGAAGTAGTGAGAGCACCACAGCGACGCCGCAATCATCGGAGTCGTCGATGCGCGATGCTCGCCAAGAGAAAACACAAATGCAAACCATAGAGCCGACGGCATCTCCATGAGCACCCACCCGAGACGCGTATTCACCGTCGGTCCCCATCCGGAGCGTGCGTGGCGTCCGTAGGGAGCGTTGATGAGACTCGTCGCGATGCACGTCACGACGCCGAGCGCAAACACTCCCTTGACGAGCCACGCGTGGAACTCCTGCTCACTCCACGCGAGCGACGGAAGCAACTGGTCCATGAGCACGGCTATCTAGATGTCTTGCTCTGGTTTCGTGGCGCTCAGCTTTTTGCGGAATGCGCAACGACTATCGCGCTGCCAAGTGTGTCCATTCGCATCTTCGATTGCTGCTTTTTTGCGACATGTGTCGAGGACGTAATCATCGTGATCCAAATAAATACGGCAAACAGCGATCTGTCGAAAATACCCCATTTTTGACAGACTTGGATTCGATCAAGGCAAAAAACGACAGGAAATGCAGTTTATTCATTTAGCAAACGGATGGAGATGCTTGCTCGATCTACCAAGCAAGCGTATCGATCGCCATCTCCTGTTCCTTGTCATCGATCTTTTCGGAGATCGCACATAATGCATGGCTTGTAAACTCGAATCAGTAGCACACGCGAGCACTCGTTCTTGAACCACTTGCAGCTGTCGACTTGGAAGTTGGAGACCAAAAACTCCATTCGCCACGAGAAAGGAAAAGACGCTTTGCCGCCTCAAACTTGGATTGGGGAGAGAAAACCACACGCATCGAACTTGGGGTGTGTGGACCAACAGCAACTTGGACGCGATATGCACGGATGCACATGTTGCAAACTTTGCCTAGCCGTGACCCAAAAGGCAACCGCGGGACCTCCGAAGCAATGCACTTGGTACATCGTCAACAACTGTCCACTTGTCATCCAGAACGCTCTTGCCAGCAAACGCCGCAACTCAAACAGACTCGGTCGCTAGGTTTGGGAGATAGACGGCTTCGTCCTTCTGTCACCACAATTGCAGCTGGCAAGGCATCTCGGGGCGGGCACAACACAACGCAGATAGAGGCAAGCGCATCGTCCCGCTGCTACGATAATCTATCCGTGTCACAGCTGACCAGATAGTGCTTGGTCGTTTTCGCCACTTCATGGGAATGGTATATTCAAATGGGGCCACACGTGTTGGTCTCTGTCCTCTCCATCTCTCGCTCAAACCACGCTCGCACTGTTCGATTTCATCGGGAAGGTGAGGGACGAGTAAATCCGCTACATGTGAGTCCGTTAAAAGCCAAAGATCGAATTCAATACACGTAACAACTATGTATATAAAGCAGACCAAAACATCGCGACGACGCTTGATCTCCCACCCTTCTCACTCGGGTAGTGGCATCACCATACATTTTCTGTCAGCGGTCGGGACTATGCTTAAGAATCCTTCATGTACGTGTCCATCTCATTATCGAGGTCTTCAGCGCTTTTAGACGATCCGCCGTTGCCACGGCTACATGACAAAAACAAAACATCAGCCATCTCTTTCAACACTTGCACCCGACTTGCCATTCGCACCTCTGTCCATCGCGACCACGACCACGACCTCGGCCGCCGCTGCCACGTCCATCACGTCCATCACGTCCATCACGTCCCTTTTGCTGTTGATCCTTGTTCCCATTGTTCGCACTGAAACACATAAACCACGTCAATAAACATATAAAGATCGCACGCATATAGACTGGACAGTGTTTTGCACGCACCCGAAAGACACCTTGAACTTCACATCCTTGTCGTCACGGAGAGCAGTCCCGAACAAGCCCTTGCGAACGTTCTTATCTTCATCCAAAGAAAGCTGCATTGGCTGACCATCGAGGGTGCGACCTGGTTTCAATACCCACACGTCGACAATTAGACATCAAACTTCCCACTTGAGCGTACGGCGATTAACCACTCCGAAGCAGCACACACCATCGTATTGCTTAAGAGCCTTTTCAGCGTCAGATCGGCGAGCAAACCAGACACGAGCAATTCCCTTTGATCGACCAGAGCGGTCGTAGACAATTTCTGCTTTCTTCACTTCACCCACGGTTCCGAAGAGTTCACGAACATCGTCTTCAAGGATATCGAATTTCAAGTTCTTCACGAGAATCTTGGTGCCGGGGCTACCGGACTCCTTGGTGCTACCTCCGAGGCGAGACAAAATGGAGCCACCTACGCGCGAGTCAACATCGGCCACAACACGTTCGTAAATACGTCCATACTCGAGCGCTCTGCAGGGAAACACTTGGCATCTTCTCTTCGTGACAAACCTTTCTTTCCGCCCTTGCCCGGTTGTTGCTTCTTGACGACCACCGCTCTCTTTTTCGCAGCAACATTCTTGCCGCCAGCCATTGGACCATCGTCTTCGACATCCATGGCATCGGAGTCGTCGTCTCTCTTTAACATCAACGATTTGTTCAAACCACACGTTTAATTCTCCCCAACAAGCCCGCCGTAAAGCATAAAGCGACACGCGCGCACACACAGTATTCTACTACTGTGCGCGTCCTCGATGCTGCATGTGGTCCGTTCCACGCAAAGTTGTTGGTCACTTACAGATCTTCCGTATGGTTGGTTGCGACCACCACCACCACCACGCTTGCGCTGTTGACGACCGCGCACCGGACCCGAACTGCCCGAATCCTGTTGGTTGGTACGTCCCTTCGCGGCGCCGCTGCCTCGCGACGCAGCGCGCGAATCTGGGTTCGGCGTCTTCTTCTTCTTGGCGATCAAGTCGTCCAAACTCATATCAAGCGACGCCAAAATAGACGACATGGTGCAGAAGTGTCAGTAGAATCTGGAACATCGACCCAAACAAATGGAGAAAGAGCGGCAGTTAGCGACGGGTCCACGATGTGGAGACAGCGGACACCTAGCATGCGGGCACTACGCCTTCTCCCTCCTCCTCTCTCTCTCTCACACACACACCGAGGGAAGGAAGACGATCCCACTTCCGGCGCGAATATCAAGGAGCATCTTACGTATCGGGTGGTAAACCTGGGAAAGCACCGAATATGGGGGGCTAGAAACCTCGCTCGCTCGCACGTAACGTCGCTCTGTGTACCTTCGCGTCACAATTCATTTGTTGCTGCTCCAACGATTCCACCATGAATCGCCATCAATTCAAAGATGAATCGACTCTCCCAATACCGGTATGCATACCGGTCTTTCGAAGATGATCCTGTTTTTAGCAGTTTTGGGGTTCTCAAACAGAGAAACGGAAACAGCGAAAGCGCCGAGTCGAACGAGCGAGCGAGAGAAGCAAGTGGAAGAGAAGATGAACACGAAGGTGCTGGTCGGTGCCCTCTGCGGCGCGTTGTGTCAGTTTGTGTCGGCGTCCGAGACGACGCTCTACCCGCATGTTCCCCTGGTGTTGTGGTCGCAGCACTCGTAAGTTTCCAGTAGCGACAGAAATGCAATGAATGCAGAATGGATCTTTTCTGGTTCCATTCGCAAAGGGATGTGTGCTTTGTGTTTTGTGTGTGTTTTCGTGCACTGGTCTGACGGATGCGCGCATTATTGCTGCTGATGGAACCAGGACTTTTGCAAACAAGAATTCGTATTTGAACTCGGTGCTGGACGAAACGGAGGTCGTCTCGGCGTTGCTCTCTAGTAATCAGGTAGGACGAGATCTTTTCGCTTGTGCACGCTGTGGCTGCTTCTAGAAGGGGAAAAACGCACACAATGGCTTTACAGATGTTATCTCTCTGCGTCCGTGAATGGAATGCTATTACAGGGTGCGGACAAATCGGAGGTGCTCTGTGTGTTTCTTCGCAGCAAACTTCGCACGGAGGAGATCGCGAAACTCGCCAGCGATAAAGCCACCGGCTCGTTCGTGCAACATGCAGTGGAGGACGCCGCTTCGTCTGCTGTGATCCCTCATACCACGCGAACGTACTCGCTGCTCCATGCGCTTAACGACGCCTCCGCTGTCAAGAAAGAGATTGCGGTGGAAGATCTTGAGGTATGCGTAGTTTGTCCTTGTTTTCGCTCTGTTGAAGCCATCGGACTCTGTCTGACATGATTGGTATCTCGCACGTGCGTTCGTTGCTTTGGGTGGTTTTCTCTGCAGACTTTCTTGAGCAAAAGCGAGAATCAACCTCTTCTTTCCGACCAGAAGACAGACTTGCTGGTTGTACGCATTGCGGACAAGTACAGCTTGCCTGAGACCGACGAGCTGATCAAGGCGGCGACGCAACTTCTTTCGCTTGCGACGGATGGATCGGTCGATTTCGCTTTGACTGGTGACGAAGCAGAGCCAAAGAAGATCTCCTCTCCGCTTGGACGCCGCCTGGTGACGAGCGCCGATACGACCACTGCCGCCGTCGTTTGTGAGACCGGGTTCCAAATTGGATACTCTTCGGTGGGCAAGGCGTTTTGCTTCTCGCACTACGTGCACATGACTCCCGAAGTCCTCACCGGCGTGTTGTTCGGGCTCTTCTTTCTTTTCCTTGCCTACGTTGGGTTGAGTGCCCTGAGTGCGATCCAAACGCCAACCCGATACCCACACCACGGACCTCCTCGCGGAAAAGAATTCTAACCGCTGGACTTATTCGTTAAAAGAATCAAAAATGTGAGCGAGAGTTTGACGATA
>JAASGH010000475.1:0-11592 GCA_023334155.1 Globisporangium heterothallicum
CGCTCGGATGACGTCGTTCTTGCTGCGACTTGCTCGCTTCAACCTCTCCTTCGAGAACCCAAAATAGCTTTCCTCAAATGACCATATTGCCAAAAACAGGTGCTCGTCGTTCCTCAACGTCGAAACAAGGTGGTGTGTTATCTCGCTGCGACTGACAATGCGACGACGACAACGATCGTCAACAACGCAACAACAGCAACGACCATGCTTGGTTAATTCGCGTGCATCTCAGACGAGTGAACAAAAATGTTGAAAGAGGGAATCGCATCGGAGCGGACTGAACATCCTTCGATCTTTCACGTTCCTTTCCGCAGTAGAACAGAAAGTCGCTTCGACGCTGTATCCATCCACTCATGCGCCTTGCCACCGCAACCTACGACAGGACTCTCCATTCCCCGTTTCTTCTTCCTCTACATGGCACCAACGCAGCTCGTGACATCCTGCTTCAACGAACCCACATGGACGACCAGCTACTCGCTGTCCTATGCCTGCAGATCGTGTGTTGCGCTTCGTCTCGCGCTTTTACATGCACCTCTTGCTTCTTTTCTCCGCATGCTGCTCCCATCAAGGGTCTGCCTGCTTCTCCGCTGCGTGCCCAGCGTGTGCGGTGCCACATGAACAATAGGGTCCAATCGCCGTGACCAGCTTTCAACTGCCGAACGGGAGGATCCGCAGGAGTTGCAGTCGGAAGAGAAGCAGCGCGACATCCGGAAAGCAGCTGTTCAAGGAACGCGCCACCACCCGAACAGCTTCGCGGATGCCTTTTGAACCCAACCAGCTGCCTCTCCTTGTTGACACACTCGACTCTACAGTATGGACGATGCAATACAAACGCTCGCTCGCGTTCGCGCCGGAGAACCAGATGGCGCCAAGTCAGCTTCCCACGTGGGTCTCGAAATTAATTCAGCGACTCTGCTAACAGTACTGTCGTCCGCATGTATATCACCTTTATTAGCGCACTGTCAAACATACTCCACTACACCGTTTCCAAATGTTAGCGACAGACCCTTTTTATATAGCGTACTCTTTTGTACGCATTCCGGAAGGGCATCCAGCTGAACGCTGTGAGAAAAGCCAGTGCCATTTCGGCAAAGACTGGTGCAGTGGATCGATGGTTTTCCATCTGGGTTCCTTTACATCGGTCGTCTCGCCTTTAGAGAAAGTGCGTCCTGTGTGTGTGGGTGGGAGGCACGGGAGAGGCTGGCAATCACACAGGCAGGTGCCGCCTGCACGTGCGCTGGGTCTCCGGATCGCACTACAATCCATTTTCCAGTCTTCAGAGCAGTCGCGAGCCGATCGTCTGGAAAGTCTACCTTTTTGTCTCTGCCGATCCGTCCACACACCCGTGTACATCCATCCACCCACGCCTCTCCGTTGAACGACAGCATCGTCCCCGAACAGCCCTGTCCGAAAGAAACATGCACGGTCCATCGAAACTCGCGCTCTTTGTCTTCGCCGTGTCGGCCGCGTGCGTCTCCGCGGGGAACTCCGGCGGCAACTACGACGGCGGCGCCATCTCGTTCAACAACGCCGACTTCCAGCAGAACGACAACAGCGTCGTGAAGCCAGCGGACCCGGTCATCAGCTCCAGCACCGGCAAGAACGGTTACGGCAAGCCTTCTGCGAGCCCGACCGACTCGAGCAGCGTCGCCAACGCCAAGACGCCGTGCTCGAAGAGTCCAGAGCCAACTCTGCCAGTGAACTCTTCTGGAGGGAAGGCTCCAGCGGCTACCACTGCTGCGCCAAAGGAAACGCCAGCACCAACCACCGCTACACCAAAGCAAACCCCAGCACCAACTACCGCTGCACCAAAGCAAACCCCAGCTCCAACTACCGCTGCGCCAAAGCAAACCCCAGCACCAACCACTGTGGCTCCTGCTCCGGCGTCAACGCCAGCTCCTTCCACTGTGAAGCCAGCGAGCACCCCAGCTCCAACGCCTGCCTCTACTGCCACCGGCACTTCTACTGGGAAGACTCCAGCTCCAACTCCAGCTGCAACCTCAGCCAAGCCAGCGACTGGCACCTCGACTGGAGCCACTACACCAGCTCCAACTCCTGCTGCTACTGGGACTACCACTCCAGTAAAGACTCCGGCTCCAACTCCGGCTGCCACGACCACTGGCGGGTCTACTGGGAAGACGCCTGCAGCAACCCCTGCTGCGACCTCCGCGAAGCCAGCAACCGGCACTTCGACCGGTGTCACGCCTGCCGCAACTCCGACCACGACGACCTCATCAGTCGGCAAGCAGACTCCAGTGGCTACCACCGCCGCTCCAGCTGCCACTACGACTCCAGTCACTCCAGCTCCGTCCACGCCGAGTGCTATTTCCACCGGCCAGAAGGGTTCTACTCCAGCACCGGTTGCGGCCACTCCGGTGTCAACCCCTGCAGCATCTCAACCAAAGGCAGTTGTTGCTCCCGTCACTCCAGCTCCAGCCTACGATGACGGTGATGATGACGACGATGACGATGATGATGAGACGTCTACTGGAGCCACTGTTCCAGCTGCGACCCCAGCGTCGACGACCCCATCTGGTGGGTCTGGCGCGAGCAAGCCGTCGCCATGTCCATCTTTACCTCAGCCTGGAAGCAAACCTTCTCCGTGTCCGTCGCTTCCTCAGCCGGGTAGTAAGCCGTCGCCTTGCCCATCGTTGCCTCAGCCAGGCAGCAAACCATCGCCATGTCCTTCGCTTCCACAGCCAAAGCTCCCCGCCGCAACTCCAGCGAGCTCCACAACGAAGGCGGCAACGTCGGACGAAGATGCTGCCTCGAACAGCGTGGAGCAGCAAGTAGTAGCAGCCAACACCAAGAGTGCTGCGACCCGCGTTGTCCCTGCTTTGGCTGCTGTCGCTGCCTCTGCGGTCTACTTCCTCCTTTGAGGATGCTGAGATCGCTCAAGTGAATGTCAGTGTGTGTGTGCATCTATCCCTTCTGTGTTTCTATCGCAGAGAAGAAGCAGGAGATTGCGATTAAGATGAAGTGTGGAGTTGTGTGCATTATATTATACGAAGCGTTCTTTTGTTCCTTTCTAAAGGACGACTCTCTCGCAGGAGTACGGATGATAAGAGAATATATATACTTTTATAGAGTATACGAACCAACTCCAATGGTAACTTTGTGTCTTCGAGTGTGCGCATTTGTGTCCGATTGATGCATGCAGCCACGACCAGTTCTGAACTCTTGCATCAGGAATCAGAATCGGAGTCAGACGGAGTATCAGGAATGGTGCGTGTCTTTGCCACCACCTCAGACTCAGAAACCACACCAATCAGTCAATATGCATGTGTCCACAGCACCATCTTCCAACGAAGAGCTCAGTCGACGAGAGAGACGCATGGCGGCGTACAAGGCGAGCGAGAAGCGGTGGAAGCCCATGAGCGAAGAGCAGATCCGCGCAGACCCGCAGCTGCTGGACGTGCTCAACCTCACGCCCGAGCAAAAGCAGCGCGTGCGCTCGATCGGCACGTGGCAGTGGACGTCCGACAGCGCTCCGCAACCCATTCTCGCGTTCGACGGCTTTGGCAACCAGCACGAAGGTTTCTACGTGATCCCGAACGCAATCGACGCGAAAACGCAGCTCCAAGTTGCGTACTCCTGTCTGTATGCGCGTATATACATTGTGTGCATCCCTGCGCGAATAGCAATCAGAACCGTCACTGATTCGTTTTTCAATTGGCTTTAGGACGGAGTACTGTGAGGCGCCGCATGTGACCAACATGCACTTGCAGAACGATCAGGTCGCTGAGATCTGGAAGAAAGCGCGCGAGAGCCACCCAAGTGACCCGGCCAAGTCGCCACTGCTCTCAAAGTTGCACTGGGCGGCATCGGGTCATCACTACGAGTGGACTGCGCGAAAGTACTACAAGGAGAATTTCTCTCCCGTGCCCGAGTTCCTGGAGGCGATCGCAGTGCAGTGTGCCGAGGCGTGTGGCATGAGCATCGCCGCCGAGGCTGTGATCGTGAACTTTTACAAGAAAAGCTCGAAAATGGGTGGTCACCAGGACGACGTCGAGTACACAATGGACCACCCGGTGATTTCGTTATCGTTGGGGAGCAGCTCCATCTTCCTCAAAGGTGCAACGACCAAGGACGAGCAGCCATTGGAAGTGATGCTGCGCAGCGGCGACCTTGCAGTACTTGGTGGGAGTTCGCGCCTGAGCTACCATGGGATCGCGAAAGTGTTACCCGTGGGCACCTTTGATGTCCCGCAAGAGCAATGGGAAGCACTCGTGGAGGGGAAGTCCAATGAACAGGAAGAAGAGTACGCTGCGGTGCGGAAGTATTTAGGAGCGAATCGGATCAACATCAACGTTCGACAGGTGTACCCGTTGGAAAAAGAAGTCAACGTAGCAGCAGAGCTACCCAGTCGAAAAAGAACCAGGAGCAGCTCCCCGGAAGCAAGCTCATAACCATGCGAATAGAAGAATAGCAGCAACGAAGCTCGTTTGTTGTCTCGCCTTGAGCTGTCGTAGCTCTGTGTAGCGGTATCGCCACCTTCACAGGTGTCAGGGTGGTAAATGTGGGGAGTGTGCCACAGAGCGCGAGGATAAACCGCGACCGATGTGCATACACTGAAGAACGTGCTAGCGGGTAAGGATACACATGCGGTTTCTCATATCTAAACACATCATGTTTCGACTATTAAACACGACAGCGATCGAGAGGCTCGTAGTACTGAGTCTCAACTGCAAGAAAGTGCACGCGCCGCCGCATCAAATGGACTCGGAAAGACGGTGCTAGTGCTGTTGAACCCATCTTCTCCATGCATTGGAAGTTTCTTCGCGAGTTGTCAAGATCAATATCTGCTCGCTTGTATCGGGGAGTGACATGCGTGGGATGAATGCTGAACATTCGTCCTTTGTGGGCTTTCAGCGACTTCGAGACCCCCAGCGGGTATGGATCCAAAAGGGCTTTTCCGTTGACATACAAGATTTCAGGAGCAGCGGAGTCGTCAGGATCTGTAGGAACATAATGCGCCATGCTGCCGCACAAAGTATCAGGATGCTTCTCCATGTCTTGATTTGGGACCGAGTTCAGTAAACTCAGTCCCCACGGAGAGAAAAAATACTCCTGATGCGCGAGCTCGTATGCTAACCAAAACGCCTCTTTGTCTCCCCTGCACAGGATAATGGTTTCCCCAAGATTAGATAATCCTGCGCTCAGAGTGCGGTGCTTCCAACTTACCATGAGAATGCGTGATCAAATCGCTCGACACTGATGAGGTACTTGAGAGTGTCCATGGCTTTTCCCGCCTTGGCTTTGTTAATCACCACAACCGATGAGTCTTGCTCGTGACTGGTTTGCTCGCGATACGCCATGGAATCCAGAAGCTGCTCGGATGGATTCGCACCAGTGAGACCAAATCGTTTGTAGTCAAAGTTTTGGATGATGTGCTTAAGAAGCTGTTGCGTTTGTTCTTCGCCTTTTGAGCCAGCGACTTTCGCATTGAAATATTTGCGCTGGTTCCACACTCGATCGTAGAAAAAGAGTGTCCCGGAGCGCTGGTATCCGTCCATGAAGCGCAAGCTCGCAGGATCTTTCAGGAAAACCGCATCAGCATCCAGCAGAAGCACTTCCGTTAGCTTCGTGTGATACAGCGCCAGCGGTTTGATCCAGTAGCTCTGGAAGGACAGCGCCACAGACTCCTGGATGATCACGTTCTGTTCCATCATCTCCGTGCACACATCGATAATCTGCACGCGGGTGTCGTTTCTGGTCAATAAATCTTGCGATTCCTGGGACAGCTCGTCAGGGAAGCAGTGGTAGACGTGGATGGGCTCCTGGTTGCCGAGACACCGCAGTTCACGGATGAGTGACACGGCCAACGCGAGGATGCCGTCATGAACACAGATAAGAATGCCACGCGTGGCGGCTGCGTTCGTCCCCGCGTCGTTCCCATCCTCGTGAAGGGGCGGCGGCGCATGCTGCACAAACACCATTTCATCCGAAGCAACACGCAAACCGTGCTGCCTTGTCTGCCGCCCTCGTTCCGCTCCGGAGAACGCGAGAAGCGCGCTGCGGTACATCCCCAAGAGCGAGACACTCACGACAAGCACGCCGCACACTGCCAGCACCACGTTCGCGCGCACACGTCGCATCGTATAGCGGCGCTGGTGTTGCATATAGGAACGCTGTTCAGTCGGTGTGGAGCACTGGCGTCTCTGAAACGCACCGAATTCTGCATTCTCGTCGTCGTTATCACACAAGAAAAGATGCTTGAAGCGTCGAATGTAATGTAGCCAACATCAAATAGTGTCCCTGGCATAGCGTGGTCAAGTGAAACGAGGCAGAATCCTTCTCACCCTACATTAAGGTTGGCCACACTCCCCCGCTAAAGTGCGACGATCTCCCCCTTTCTTTCTCATCCGTCCGACCGATTTCGCCCTCTCCACAATGTCATTCGAGGCAAACTATGCGTCGCCAGAGTCTGCGACCGCGGCAGATCGATGTGCACGCACGCATGCGGGTCATCCGCTCCGAGGAGGACCTGGTGCTGGACGAGGACGGGACGGGCTCCTCCCAGCCGCAGGCCACCTTTGAAGAGCTCGTTGGGGTGCGTTCGTGTGTGTGTGTGAGAGAGAGAGAGTTTTTCATGAATGAGCCACTAATTGAGTGACTGGTGCTGCTTTGTTATATGGATCTCTGTGTGCTTCTGGGTAGACGCTCGAGGACAAGCAGCACTCGTCCGCTGCGCACAAGACCAAGCGCAAGAAGAACATCCCGATCCCCGTGAACCTCACGGTGGACTCGTACGACGACGCCGTGAAGGACGACTTTGTGGTCCCGACGAGCTACGTGCGCTTCCAGACGATCCCGTCGGCCAACGAGGACCAGAAAGTGGACATCGATCTGGAGTTCGCCGAGATCAAATGGCTCAAGCAACACCCGAAATACGGCGACGACGGCGACCCACGGTACCAGATCTCGACCCAGACCTTGGCGAGAATGCTCGACGTGCTGGAAAAAGCCTCCGCGTTGATCAACCCGAACGTGATCACGCTCGCCGAGGCCGAAGAAGTGTTTGCCAAGCAGCTCGACATGGTCAAGACGCCGCTGAACAAAGTGACTGTGGATGTATACAACTACTGGGTGCAGAAACGACTCGCGCTCAAGCGTCCGCTGCTGCGCAAGTACTGGCCACAGACGCCACTGAACGACACGAACCCGCACTTGGTGTTCCGTCCTCGCGAGAAAGAGCGCTACAAACTGCGCAAGCACCGCAAAAACGACATGGAAGGATACCGGAAACTCCAGCAGCTCCGCGCAGATTGTGACCGCGTTCGCCACTTGATGGACCTTGTCAAGAGACGCGAGAAAGCCAAGCGCCTTGGGATCGACTTTCTCGATGAAATCCGACGCCAAGCGATCCACGAACTCGTCGATCGCAGCGGTGAAGTGCGGAAACCAAAGATTCCAGTGGAGGAAGACCGTCACAAGAAGCGAAAGAAGAAGAAGAAGAAACACCGTAAAGACGGTGAAAGCGAAGATCTTGCTGGTGATTCTAGCAAAGCGGCAAGCGGATCGAGTGGCGCGGCTCCTGGGACTGCTGCACAGTCATCCGCCATCGATGCAGCAAAGGGTACGATTCCAGCTAGTGCAGCTGCCGCTACCAGCGCGCCGTTGTCGGTCTCTCAACCTATCCGCGTGCCTACATTTATGGACTACGACACATCGAAGAATTTCAGAATGCGCGATGAGGAAGGTGGTGACTTGACGGTGCCGCATTATCCTTCGTATCCGGTGCCGCTGCCTCACTTAATGGCATCTATTTTCATGCAACCACCAAAGTTTCGTTGTCGTGGACGCATTGGTCGTGGAGGAAGACTGGTCATCGATCGTATCCCTGTCCCATCGTCTCGATACTACGGACCGACCGAGTTGAATGCGACAGTTGCCAAGTTTTCTAAGCAGGCAGGGGCGTCTTCAGTTTCTACTGGAGCGTCTGGCAGTGGAAACACCGGGTCGGCGGTAGGGGAAGCGATCAACAGTGGCCACCACACTGCGATCCTGGTGCACGAAACATCGTTCCGACCATTAACGAACAAGATCGAGAGCGTGACTTCGAAGAGACTGGATGAGATTTACAAAATGAGCGACAGCGAAGACGAACTGCTCGAGCCACTGACGTCCTCAGTGTTCGAGAGCGCAAGCTCACGAAAGCCTCCAAGCGGAGGCGCGAACAGCAAATCCCACGCTGCACCTGCACGGACTGCAAAGTTTGTATTTGATATTTAGGCGAGGGATGAGAATGTCTCCATGCGCTGGCTGAAGCACGGCAGCACATAGGTAAACGACTAAATGCGATATCTAGGTGTCGTTCTGCGCTTTTCGTCTAGCATCAGTGGTTGGTTCGTTTCTCGACGCCTTTGGACTGCTCAGCGAATGGACGGATAACAACCTGGTCGAGCGCACAGACGACAAACTATGTGAAATCAAGGTCTTAGATCCAGGCACATGCTGCGGGAAACGTACAGTTGATGAGATTGATCGTGTTATGATTTCTCCTCTCCGATCAGGTGACATCGCCGTCTTGGGTCTCGCTGTCTGTTGCCTACGCGATATCACCAAAGGGTGTTGTTATGTCTGTGAGCGTCCATCCGATGTAGAGCAATTACAATGCACTTACTCATAAAGTTTGTGTACAGGACCCGAGCCTCGCTTCTTGAAAGCGTTTGGGGTGATTGCTGGACCGTAGACCACTCGGTCTGACAGTGTGGTCTTCCGCAGAGGCATCCGATTTCGACCGTCATCTAGATTCACGAACGCGCGATTCGGAGCAGCTCCCTCAGTCCAGTTGTTCTGCGGCAGCTCCGATAGCGACGAGTTGAGCAGTTGTCGTTGTTTCCTTCGACGAGCAGCAGCAGTCGACGTTGCAAAGAGCTCTTTGAACAGCGTAGGGCTTCCAGGCTGCGTGTAGTAATACTGAGGCTGGTGGTGATTGGATGCATATTGCGGATGCTCATGCGTGCACGAGTGCGGATGGGAACCTCCATGATGCTCGGGAGATGCATTCCCAGTTGGAACGTAAGGAAGCGCCTGATCACAGGAGAGGCACCGCATCGGAGTCTTCATGAGCGACCCAATTGGCGCAACAGGTGCACTGTTGCTAGCTGCAAGCAAACTATCACAATAACAACACAGAAAAGTGATCAGGGATGCAAGCGACGTTGCCGCGAAAGGGAAAGGAACGAGACACGCGCACACCTTGCGAGTCGATCCATTTCAGCACGGTCTGCTTTCGTCTGGATCGCGTGCGCGAGTCGCTCGATGACTTCAGCATTCGGCAAACCCCCCATTTTCGAGCGAAGTTCATCCACAGTCTCGAGCATGCGAGTCGCAGAAGCCAAAGTTGACGTGTTTATCTGCGAAAGCGAGCGAGGGTTACAAAGTACCCGGGTTCGCGCAACGTCTATGGAAATCAATCGTACCTGGTCTCGAAGTTCCTGGATAAATCGCATGGTCTCTTCCTGACTAGGACACCCCGCTAACTGGTTCTTCAACTCCTGATCCGCTTGATTTTGCTCCCAAAGCTCGCGCTGGAGCTGCGCGATCGCACTGTGCTGCTGCTCGAAAGCCTGCTGGTACCGATCCTGCTGCGACTCGAAAGCTTCCAGCAGATTCGCTGTTCCCAGCTCCATCTGCCGCAACGTCTCGGAGATGAATGCCGTACTTTTAGCGCTGGACTCCTGGTCGAGCTGCATTTTTTGCGCAAACTCATCCAACATAGTCAGGAAAGTGCGCAATGCCTGCATCGCCTGGAAGCCCTGAGGACCGTGTAGTTCATTTCCATCCAGTATCTCCAGCACTTTGGCGAGCAGTTCCAGCACTCGATTCACCTCTGCTACCAAGCTCTCGATCTCTGGGGATGCTTCTTGAGCGTTCAGCTTAGCGTGCAACTCTTCCAGCTCGCGCTTGAATGCATCGAGTGTGTTCGCATTCACACCGAACACGCACTCGTCGCGAGCACTTTGCAGCCATGCAGCTGCCATGCTATCAAAGTCCTCTTTCTGCACAACTTTACTCTGCAAGTCGTGTATTTTCTCCAAGATACGTGCGATTTGCTGCTCCTGAGCCCGCTGTGTGCTGAGAACAGTGTTGCTGAATGCCGTAAACTGCCGGTCAAACTCCTGTTGCTGCAGTTGCTGCTGCTGTTGCAGTACATCGTTGGAAGCCTGCTGTTCCTGGTAGCACTTCCACTCGGTCTGCATTTTACTCTGCTGTCGCTCAAGGTCAACCATTTTTTGCTGCCACAGGTTCGTCAGCATGGCTATGGTGTCTTCCTGCCACTGCCTGCGGGATGAAAGCAGCAGCTGCTGCACTTTGCGGAGCATTTCTTCCTCTCTCAGTCGCTGTCGCTCTTCTTCGGTCATTTGCAGCTCGTGGAAATCCCGGAACGAATCGTACAAGCTTTTCTTCCGTCCTCTCGAGGCGTCGATCCCTGTTCCTTGTCGCTTGTCGCTTGCGATTCTCCGAGCGCTGTCGCGCTGCGTCCCCCTTCTGCTCGGAGTGACGGGAAGATGCAGGATTTTGCGCTGCTCTTCAGGTATAGTGGATTTTTGTGTGGATGACTCGGGATTTGGGGTTCCAAGGTCAAGCGTAGCGTCCGGTGGCTGCATCTGAGCGTCTTCAGTGCCTCTAGACTCTCGGAGAGATTCTTGTTTTCCTCGAGTGCTTCCATGCACGATCTGCTGCTCTGTTTCCTGGATGGATGTTGCATCGTCGCGGTGACCTGGTTCTTCTGCATCACCAACCGTTTCTTCTTGGACCTCTTCGTCGTCTTCAGCAGCAGCCTCGGAAATCGGCTCACTTTCATTCTCGACAGGATTTGCATCACGCACGGCCGGAGGTTGCTGCGGAGTGTTCCCATTCGCGTTGTGCGATCCCAACGCCGAAAGTTGCATGAGAATGGCTTCGTTTTGGGTCAAAACGTCCGAGATGGTCGGAAGGTGAGCTTGCTCGGACTGGACATTCGGGATGGCATCATGCGCATAGGGCTGGAAGAATAGCTCCAACACAAGATGAAGCTGTCGAGAAAGTGTCATAATGTAATACTCGAGCTCATCGGAGCCCATATGAGGGACGTCAACAGCAGGAGCACTGCCATCGATGCTCGTGTTGGTCGTGGACACAATGTGAGTACCGCTAGAAGCAGCATCCGCATCGCGTCTGTCGGCCAAAGCAGCAACAGCAGCAGCAGTGCTCGCCGCATTAGCGTTGATCGTGTGGATGCGCTGCGTGACGTTCTGGGAGTTCGTCGAGACGTCGAGCGTTAACGTGTTGATGCGTGTTTCCATGAGCGCCATGCGCTCCATGAAGCTCTTCACGAGCGAGTCGAACACGGAGCCCTGCGCGACAAAGAACGTCGTGAGGTCGCCCTCGACGCTTTCAAAGAGCGGCATCTTGCAACCGCATGCGCACGTGAGCTAGGCAGGTAAATAGATATATGGGCAGGTAGCTGCAGTGCTGCTCGCTGCTCGAGGACGCCGCAGTCTTGTGTGAACCAGCGATGCGAGCGCAGTTACGTTCAGCGCATCCCACGTCGTTTCGGGACCGCGCGCCACTATTCTGGTACACTTCGAGACCAGAATTGTA
>JAASGH010000476.1:0-11567 GCA_023334155.1 Globisporangium heterothallicum
TTGAATCGTCAAAGTGTTCGCGAGCGTCTTCACGTGAACGACCGAGCCGGAGAGTGGGAGATGGTGAACATGGGGGTGAACTCAGCTTTTTCTTCGAGTGGCGATACCGTCCTCTCTTACAGCTCATCCGTTGCGGATCTGCTGAACGACGACATTCGCGTGTTGATCTACGCAGGGGACGCAGACCTGAGCTGCAACTGGTACGGCAACCAGGCGTGGACGAAGGCGCTCGAGTGGAAAGGCAAGGAAGGGTTCAATGCTGCGCACGAGCGCATCTATACCACCGACTCGGGCGTCATCGCGGGCGTCGCTCGCTCCTTCCACCGTCAATTCACGTTCTTGCGCGTGTTCAATTCGGGCCACATGGTGCCACAGCATCAACCAGAAGTCGCATTGGACATGATCACCAAGTTTCTCAACAATCAAGATCTTTAGGACCCTTGTGCTCTGCTCGAGTCCGCGCTAAGAGCGAATGGATATTTGGCGAGCTACCACGGAAATACTGAGTTTTATTCACACCAACTCTCTCGTTCTCTCTCTCATGTACGACTGCGAACGCTGTCAGTCGGAATGTGGCTGCCAAACTGAGTCCATGGGCGATCGTGCAGTTCACGCATACCACAGCAAATTTCTTCACATAAAGACATACACGATATACAAAGTGCAAGGAGCTCGCTTGATACGTCGGACGCAAAGTCGATGCCTAATGAGGGTTCACGACATGGTGTGTGGAGTCTCGGTACGATTCTGCAACACAAACATTGCAGACACCACGTCGTGAGCTACAAAGTGGACGCGAGCAAAAGGGGCGCCGCAAGCTACGCGAAAAAGCTTGCGGCGTCGCTGTTGCTCGCGTCCAATCTGTGGTTCATTCCTCCGATCGCAGCGCCGCATTCGGGACACGTGGACTGTTCCATCGCGCCGCCACACTCCGTGATCACATACGGGTGTCCTGATGGACACTGGTACCTAAAAAAGCAAAACAACCGACAGTCGCAATGAATGTCGTCCCAAGTCAGAACAAGTGGAGCAGTCGGTGGATGAAGCTGGACTACGTACCAGCGACCGCCAAAGCCTTGTGCGAAGACTCCCTTCGCGATGGCAAATACCTTGAAGATCTCGTCCTTCTCTGCCTTGCTCAGGTGGCTCAACCGTTCCGCCAACTCGCAAAGGCGCTGCGCTCGCTCAACCATCGTCGCCGTCACTCCCTGTTCGCGTTCCTGCAGCGCATCTCTCGAGTCGTGCAGATCGCACAAGATCGACTCCCTGCTTCTCCAAAACGTCGACTCATCCTCTGGAAGGCTGTGCTGGAGAAAAGCCACACGAAGCTGCATGCCCAGCAAGGTCGCCTCGCTCGCCGAGCGGTGCGACGCGGCTGCGCGACACATCTGCTCCAGTGTCTTCTCGAGCGCAATGCCTTCATCGAACGTGCTGTTGACCTGGCCGCGTCGAGTCAGCGACCGCTGCGTCGCACGGATTGTCTGCAGCTTGAGCGTCAGCAGCTCCAGTAGCTCCAGGCTCAAGAGTATTTTCACTTGACTCTGCATGATGTTGCGGAACGAGTTGAGGTTGAGCGAGTCGCCCGCATACCCCAGTTGCTCCAAGCGACTATTCTCCTTCGTCCATATTTCCTGAGTCGGCGTTTCTTGCTTCACCAGTGCGCTGAACTTGGCCACACGAAGGTTCACAACGTCGATATCGATGCCGTGGTATGTGCCATTGTATTGCGATCTCTGTCGCATCGCCTTCGAGCTCTCAATCTGGCTTGTGGACACTTGAAGATACTTGAGCTCGGACTGCGTCAGTTGATAGAAGTTTACCAGTCGCCCATAGCGATGCACCCCTGAGACCGGTGCGCGACACACAGGACACTTCATCCCCAACGGTCCGTTTTCGGGTGCCTTTAGCGGCTTGACTCCGACCCACGCACCATCTTGGTCCTGCTCATAAAAGTCCGCCATCCCGAGACAGCCGTCCATCGTTTCTACCGTGAAGCAGTGGCCGCACCGGAGCTGCACAAGCGGAGACTCCTCCGGGTCATGATCCTTGAGTGCTGCAGCCATGACCAGATCCACGACTTCGTCGCCCTGGGTGCACACTTCCGGTGGACATTCGCGGCAGAACGCTGACGTCAGACAAGGTTCGCCACAGAGTCCGGGGCACTGGTGGCCACACCCAACTAGCAGCTTGGGACAGCGCAGGTCGCACGGCAAGCGAGTGCAAGGGCTTCCACAGGGTAGGTCGCACGTCTTGTTGGAGTGTGCACATGACCACGTGCATGGCTGCGCACACGAAGCGCACGGGTCCTTGCACTTTAGCGGACACTTGGAGTGGCTGCACTCATTGCGACATTTCGCCGAGCAAGGTGGGCAACTGTCTGCGGGGTGGCAGTGGCTTGTACAGCTGTGGCCACAGAGCAGCATGCGGTCGCACGGGTGGAGGCATTTGCCGAAATGGGTGCTTCGCATCCCGGCGTGATTCATCTCCGACTCTGTTGCAACCATCGAACTCCTGTCCAAATTGCTTTCCATGCAGGTGCCGCACAATTGCTGGCACGGGTGTGCGCACTCGGTGCGCAAACACCCGCACTTGACGGTGCACTGGCAGTTGAATTCCCATTGTATCTTCAGGTGTTTCTGTTCAACAGCGCGTTGTAGCGTCTGCGCTTGTGAACAATACAATGTGCGCGGATGCTTGCAGAATGGCAGCTGAACCTCCACTCTCATCGTGCATCGCAGCAGTCCCGCGTGCACAGTGGAGCACGCGACGTTCTCGAGCGAATGTCCGCACGGAAACGTGTGCACCGGAATGGTTTCCACACAGTGGCATTTCTCGTAGCAGCGCGATTTGCAGAGATGCCCGCACACAGCGACACGCTTCACGCACGGTTCCATGCAAATTCCTGCAACATGGCGAGGGTCATCTGCGTGGCACAGCTTGGGACAGCTGTGGCCGCAGCTCAGACGCTGGTTACACTTGACTCCACAGCCTCCGTCGGGCGAATGCTGCCGAATGTCGAGCGCTGAGGCCACTTGGGTCACAGTGCCGTGCTTTTGACAGCACAGACCGATGGATCTGCCGATGCGCGCCTTGTCCTCGAGGATGTCCAGCACGCCGTTGAACATCGTAGCTTTGCTGCATCGGCGCATCGTGGCGGCCGATCCTATGATGAACATACCGCTCTTTGCACGCGAGAGCATCACGTTGACGCGATTGAACGTCTTGAGGAACCCCGTGCGACCACCTTCGTTGCTGCGTACCGTTGAGATGAACACCAAGTGCGACTCGTTGCCCTGAAAATTGTCAACCGTCGACAGCCGCACACAATCCTTGAGCGTCTTGATGACCACGCCGCTGTCGTTGCCAGCTGCTTGCTTCGTGGCGGCTTCTTTCTCTTCGTCGTCTGACTCATCTGACACATCCGACTCATCCTCCATTCCTGCTAATTGAATTGCTTCTGCATCTTTCTCATCGAGAGCGAATCGGAAATTCTTGGCCTGCAAGATGCTGCGGATCAGCACCAACTGCCCAAGGTACGGCGTGAGAATCGTAATCTCGTCCAGTCCGTACCCCTGCTTGATCGCGTAGGACACAAGCTCGACAAGGAGCTCTGCCTCAAAGGAGTTTTTGCGCGACAGCTCACCGGTGTTCTCTGGCTGATCATGGTCCAAGAACCAGAGGTTGTGGGTAAATCCTCGGGTGTCAGGATACTCGTGCACCTGTGGACCGTCGCAAAGCGTGGGGTAGATCGTATGCCGAATTAAGTCGCAGATCTCGGGACGCATGCGCCTCTGGACGTGCAGCGTCACAAGCGAGCCTGGCACCTTTGCCATTCCATTGGCTGCGTCCTCGCGCTGCCTCACGAGCCGCTCAAACATAGATACGTCCAGGTTGTATCCGCTACGCGATTGGTAGCTTAGCATATGTTCGTTCAAGATTGGTCGCAGCTGCATGTGATCTCCGATCTGAATCACTTGCTGGGTCGATTGGGACAAACACGCGAGCAGGTGTGCCTCCAGCACTTCGCCAGCTTCTTCGCAGACGACAATCTCCGGTGCCAGCGCACGAATCAGCGCTTGATGCATCGCGCACCCTGTGGTCGTGATGCCAACCACCTTGGCACATTGCAGGATACGAAGCATGCTGGCGTTGTTGATCTCCTCTGCTTTCTCCACACAGTCGTTGTACTCATCCAACTCGTCCGTGATCGTCATGTGGGCCGAATCCTCCCACTCCGCCCGCCACTCTTCGGCCATTGCCACGCGCTGGTGCACATCCATCCTCCACATCGCATTGCCTCCAAAGTAGCGCGTTTCGCCTCGCTCCCACGACGCCCAGCGCTTCTGGACAGCCTTCTTTGACTGGTTTTGCGCATGGAAGCCATCCTCGTCTTCAAAACCGACGATCAAAGCGAACTTACTGTAATGATAGTTGCGCATCCATCTGAAAAACGATTTTGGCGACCCCCACTCGTCCACATAGTCTTTCAAGTAGTCCTCCTCGATCTCCTGGCACGCGCTGCGCAGACAACCGAAGCGGTAGCGTTCCTGTCGTGATGCCCAGCTGTCCTTTTTCAAGACGCTCAGCGTTCTTGGCTCGAGCATCTCAGACTTGCTTCTTCCGCCCACCCGAACAATGTTGTGTTCAGACACCCCATCCTTGACGAGGTCTTCAAGGAATTGGTCCAGCGCGTGGTTGGTGTAGCAGACGCACAGGATCGGGCCAATATCGAGATGTCGTTGTTTCAAAATGCCTTGCACAATTTTAGTGCCGACGTAGCTCTTGCCAGTGCCAGGCGGACCTTGAATCAGGCACATTTGCTGCGTCATCGCCGCCGCAAAGGCTTCCACTTGCGTTTCGTCGAGCGTCAGACAATCGCGACTCTGAAACGTGCGAAGGTATTCCACCAGCTGCTCGTAGTCTTCTACCGGTGCATGCCTGAGATTAGCGCCACTTTTGTCGCCTTTCTTCACGAGAAACTGCAAGTCGTACTCAGGGATGCCTTGCGCGTACCTTGGTTTGGCTTTCCACGCCTGCTCCTGTCCAACGTCGCCAAAGAGGCACTGCTGCAGTTCAGGTGTCAGACTCCGCGAGTGAAAGCTTTGCAGCGTACGCAGGATGGGCTCATAGGCGGGAAAGAACAACCCGCGCACTTCGATCAGAATGTTGCGTTGGTGCGGAGTTGTCAGCTTTGTGACCAGCGCTGCCATATTGGCGGTCTCGAGCAGCTTGAGACCGATCGAGAAGCGGGCAGGGTCTGTCGTGAAGTCATTGATGTTGTTCTCACAGACAGTCGCAAAGATAAGCTCCTCGGCGTCTAAATCAGCGAAACGCGGGAAAGATCCGTCGTCGTCGTCGTCGTCACCATTTGGCTTCACAGGAAGCGGTGGCTGGCGCTGGTGCAGAAACCCCCTCGCCTGGGCGACTCCCACATTGGACGCGATGCATACAAGCGAGCCCACTTTGTAGCGCTGCTCTTTTTCCCAGAAGGTCTTGAGATTCGCCTTGGTCACCGTTTGGTTCTTGAACGATGGCTGCGCAGCCGAGATGACGAACATAACGCCCTTGTAGATCGAGCCCTTGATCTTGTCAAGATGCACATCCAGAGCCACATTGAGTCGTGGCACATTCGCTTCTCGCGGTGGAGTCCAGTTCTGCGTGCGGAAACACTTGCTCAGCGTCTGCGGCGCTAGCAGCCACTGCACGCCGCGCTTGATCTGCGCCAGCACATCCTCACGCAAAAGCCGGTAATGAAAGTCCAGGTGCGCATCGAAGCCTTCGCTTGCTGGCAGCTGCTTGGGCAAGTACGCAGGCTCGAGACAGCGCATCTCCACGTCCGTCGGAATCACGTCGATGTTGCGGAACTCTGGGTCATCATTGTCGTGACGGAGACCCAGGGCGAATCCAGATTCCATCTGGCTCTCATAGCTCGGGTTGGCACGGTCCACGGGGTCGTGAATGTCCGAGATCAGGTAGTTCGCCTGTGCGTTCGTGTCGGGACGGCGGGTAGGTACGAACTCCATGCACAGCTCTAGCGTATCCTGCAGCGACGCCACCGCCGGTTGAAAGCCGACACTTTCTTCGTGGCGCTCGTTTGTTTGCACCCACTCCGCAAAGCTCTTCACAAGAAGATAGATGTCGTCGTCCACCAGTAGCGTGGTCAACTTTTGCGCAATTATGTTCAGCAACAGCGCAAAGGCATTGACGCTCGGCGCCAAGAGCCCGGCATTCGCGAGCGCGGTCGTCTCGTTCTCGATACATTTGCGCACGCGCATCAGGAACAGCAGGTTACTGCAGAACGCGCGGTAAATCTTCTTGACGTCGGAAACATGGGGGGAGTTGGCAAACTTGGGACGCGTCACGAGCGTCAGTATCGGCAGCGCGATGTCTTGAAATGTCCGCGTCTGGACATCAAAACGGAAGTTGATGATCTGCTTCAGCTTATCCATGGTGTTCTCGTTGTTCCCCAGCTGCAGAATGAACTCGTTCAGCTCCGCGTCGCAGTCCGCAGCAGCTTTGGCGAACAGCGTCATGTCGTAGCGCTCATTCCCCACGCGGAAACCTTCCGGGCGCCAGAGCGTGTGCGGCAACGTGATGCTCTTGTCCATCTCGTGACGCTGGCCGCCACCCCTGCCGCGTCCCCCTCGACCGCCATCCCCTCCTCGCCCTCTCCCCCCATGCTCTCGACCTCCGCCACGGCCAAACAAGCCTGCACGACCGCCGCCTCGGGCGCTTTTGCCGCGCCATGTTCGTTCGCTCTCTCTCCACATTGTCTCGCAAATGGGGAACTGGGATCCACAGCTTCGCAACCCTTCTTCTTATTCTTTGAAGGATCGTGCAGGATCCAAGCAAACCCTCCCTTGAGAGAACTTCCTTCAGATAAAGATCTCTTGTTTTGCACGACGCCGTGCGACAATAGAAGTAGTCTGCTCTCGACTCTCTGTCCTTCGTAAACTCATTTCCCATCTCAATGCGATCAATGCATTGCGTCTCCTCTGGACGAGGATCCGCTTTTTTGGATTCGTCCCACTTCACTTCATTTTGAGCGACCCGCTTTTTAGCCAATCGGTGCGACCGTTTTATCGAATGGGTTCGTTGAAGTTGTATCCGGACATCGATGTGAGTATCCGGATATACAACAAATCAGTGTTTTTTGTTTGCTTTTTGCAGCAGATATATCATAAAGCAGTGCACTTTTCGATCCACTTTCGACGATTGCTTTCGAGAATGTGCGTTGCAGAAATGCAAGTCAGGAATTGTCATTTCCACACGATCTCACCATCTCACCTGCAAACAGAGAGAGACCCATCTGTGAACCGCTCTTACAGCTGCTCGTTCTTGAAAACCTTGTTGACCATCGCCAAAGACCGTCGCAGGCTGATCCATGTGACCAGCGTTGAAGATTCGCAAGAACGCGAGATCCTCAAACGGACGCGACACATCAGCATCCACACAGCGCAGCCGGCATCAATGATCTGATTCGCGATCAATCCCACTCTCTTCCTTCGGACGCACTCAAGGAAAAGATGCACAGGACCATCTCCTTGTTTTGCCACTTTGCTAACTGTCGGTCATCAAGGTCGCCTCGAACGTGAGCGACCGTGCTGATATATCCCCGAGGAACCGAGTCCCTTTCCATTTTGCTCCACAGATGAGCAGCAGCATGGCGACACTGGTGTTCACACACGGGACTGGGCTCTGTAAGGAAATCTGGGACCCGATCATCCGCCGCCTCCAGGTCTCCCCCTTGCTGCAGCATGTGGCGCCGTCGCAATTCGTCACGTTATGTGCCCCGTACCATGGCACTCGAAGGGACGACTCCGTCGCTGCGCAAGTGGATCGGGAGAACCCCACATCGCCTCGCGTGGTCCATCCTTTCAACCAGTGGGTCACGATCGTCGCGGACGATGTGTACGGTCACGCCCAAAAGCTCCAGCGCGCTAAGAAAGACGGCAAGCGCGCGCCGCTTATCGGCATCGGTCATTCCATGGGTGCCGTCGCGCTTTGGAAAGCCGAAGTGGCGCATCCTGGGACGTTTGATGGGCTGATCCTCTTTGAACCTCCGTACATGTTCGAGACGCCTGAACGCAGTCAATCGATGGATTTCCTGGTGTCGCTTACTCTGCAGCGCGAGTCGACATGGTGAGAGCGAGCGTGTTCCCTCGCGCAAACGCTAATGGTGCTTGAGTTGTGATACATGCTGACACCTCCCTCCTTGGAATCACAGGTCCACGCGGGAAGCCGCTGTTGCACATTTCGAATCGCTGCGCAATTTCGCGTCCTGGGACCGAGAATCCCTCAAGAGCTACATTGAGGGTGCGGTCGTGGAAGACGAAGACAAGAGCTCGGTGTCACTCGCTTGTCACCCGCACATTGAAGCGTCGGTGTACAGTGGTCCATGGCTCACATTTCGTGAAAGCGAGTTTGCGCGTCCCAAATGCCGTGCGGTTTTCCAAAGTGGCGATCGCACGAAACTGTTCAACCGCGAGTTCTTCCTTGGGCTAGAAGCAAAGCTCCCGGAAGTGTACAAAGTGGCGAGTCCCATGGCCAACACGTCGCATGTCATGGTGTTGGAAGACCCTGCGGCGTCGGCAACGAAGATTTTGGAGGCGCTGAAGGAGTTCCCGTCGTTTCGGGATGGAGGTGCAGAAGGAACGACGTCAAAACTGTGAACAGGGAGATGTAAAGATCATTCAGGTTGCATGGAATATTAGTATGCTGTGCGTCTTGCAGTGTTCATCGTGTTCTCGCGCAAAGACACGCATTAAAGTCAAGCTTCCAGCTCCTCACGGCGGGCTGGTTTGTGCGTCGCACTCGACGGACGAATGTCTAGGGTTTCCGGTCCTTCCATGCAGTCTCCCAGCGCTTCTGTTGTGCGAGCGTTGAGTTGTCCTTGCACTATTTTCCTGGAGGATGCACTGGATGGTCAACATTCGACGTGCATTGATTTGTGTTACCGTACTCGCCAAGCACTCGGCGGCAATCGTGTCCATGGGTACCTAGAATGGCTCATTCTTGACGAAGCGCGTGATCATGTCGAGCGCGAGCGCGGGTTGGTCCATGGGCACCATGTGGCCCGAGTTGTACACGCGCAGGAACGCAAAGTTCTCGAAAGACCGCAACTCGCCGCCATTGACCGCCACGGCGTCCTCGCCCAAGAGCGGATCTTTCGTCATGAACGCACGCTGCTCGGCCGCATTGAAGCCCGCCTTGCCCTTCCACTCGAGCGCGTTCGTCCACGCTCGGTTGCCGAGCCAATTGCACATGAGGTCGGCGTCCCCCGCATACACCAGCACACGCAGGTCCTCGTTGAGCAGCGCTGCGACGTGCTGGTCGAATCGCATGGACCAATCGCCACTCTCAGAGAAGATCTGCGTAATCGTCAAGTTCATCACCGCCCAGGTTGGCACGTGCGCGCGGTCGACGCCCATGTAGTTGTACACGCGGTCCGAATTGAGGAACGAGATGACGGGCGTGAAATCGTAGCACAAGGTCGCGACCTCGCATTCTTGGCGGATGTCGTACACGTTGCGTTTCGACGCCATGAATGGAAAGTACAGCGTCGAGTTCCAGCAATTTTGCGCGTCGACACAGGAAGACGAAGCCAGCGTGTCTTCGCACTCTTGCGTCAGTTGAATGCATTCCGCACTGCCCTCTTGCATCTCGAGTTTCTGGGTTTCTGTCAAAACTGTCACATTGTAGGCGTTGTCGGCCATTTCAGCAGTGTGCGCGTACTACAAAGGAAAAAGAGAAGCAAGAACGTCAAGTGAGCGAGCAGCGACTCATCCAAACGTACCCAACGAAGAAGCAAGCAAGCGTACCTGAATGACCGGGTTCACCATTCCATTGCCAAGCGCGATCCCCTGCAAGTTGATTCGCACGTTGTTCGTGCTGCTGTTGCTGGCACTGGTGTCGCCAATCTCATCGATTTCCTTGTTCTTTTCCACTATATAGTGAGCTACAAGCGGAACGTAGTGGCCCGCGTAGCTTTCACCAGCGACGAAAAAATCGCGTCCCAGGAGCTCCGGGTGCTTCTTCGACAAGAACTCCTGCAAGAACCAGTACACATTCTCGGTCGCATCCGTCGTGGTTCGATCAGTGTCGACATCGGCGCCGTAGGAGAATCCCTGTCCTGTTGGCTGATCGATCCAAAGCACGTTCGCGTTGCCATTCCACGAGTACGGGTTCGCCTGAGTACTGAGATCTGGACGCACCGTGCAGGGTCCGTTCTCCGAGAGAGCAGCAAAGATACTGGAGCCGCCACCAGACAACCAAAGCAGAAATGGATCCTTGTCTGGCGCTTCGCTGCGCGATTCAAAGTACCAGTAGAAATAGTGGGCGTCTACTTTATTCGGGAGCTTGAGGTAGCCAATATCGTGCTTTGCGGCTGGGTCACAAAATGCTGTGTCTGCAGCATTCACGACAGCAGGGCTGCTGCTGCGTTCGTCGCTGTCGTGGAGAACCCGTGAGGCGCCAAATACCACCGCGAATAGCACCAACCACCCGACAGCGACTTTCACGAGAAACGGACCTCTCTTTGCCTGCGTCTCAGTGACGTGCGCACCATTCACCAACGGCGTCTGCTCCCCAACCGCCATGTTTTCCTTCGCGTGTGTCCTTGTCAGAAGAAGAAGAAGCAAAATGGGAAATGGGTGGAAGCGCGGATTAACTCTCGAGCTGATTCTGGAGGATCACTGGAAAAAAAGAAGAAGAAAACAGAAATAAAACGATGGTCGATTTGACAGACGAGGTGATGCGAACGAAGTACACTATTCATCGGAGACCTTGAGCGAGCGATCACATCGTCCGGCATCACACACACACACACACACACCGACAGCGTAAAGCGAGAGAGAGATTGCATCGTCTTGGTTTCTTGATTCCTTCGCGCATCCAAGCAAGTGGTTGCTTTGTGTACAGCGTCGATGCAACTGTACGCACCATCTCTCCTTGTGCACAGGAAGATGTCACTAAAGTCCGCTCATTCGTCTCAGCGAATCGGTGCGTACGTATCATCTGTGCGGATTCAGTTTCCAAAATGATGCACCTGATCTGCAAATGCAGTCACTTCTGCACACGGACGAAGATGGAGTGCGGACGACATCAGCGAGAACTTTCGATGAATCTTACTGTATCGATCAGGTCACAGATGTCACTCGAAAGTGGGACGAGTCCAACAGAAAAAAAGGGGCACAAAAGGCACAAAACCGACGATGGCACAGAACGCACATGCAACAACCGCGACGGTGTCCATGACAGTCCTGTCTGTACGCGACGGTGTCCATGACAGTCCTGTCTGTACGCGACTGGAGTGGGTGGTGAAAAGTGAGAGCATGGCTTGCGTATTCTCGCGCACATGCTGCTCTCTCGCTCACTCCCTTTATCCAATGACTCCCTGCTATTCGCTACCTGTCCACACCACTTTCCAGATCCGCAACGGATGAGCTGTAAGAGAGGACGGTATCGCCACTCGAAGAAAAAGCTGAGTTCACCCCCATGTTCACCATCTCCCACTCTCCGGCTCGGTCGTTCACGTGAAGACGCTCGCGAACACTTTGACGATTCAA
>JAASGH010000477.1:0-11566 GCA_023334155.1 Globisporangium heterothallicum
AGTTTGATAGCATGTGTGCCTTTTCTTGGAATGCATAAAGTTGCAATGAACCCACAACGTTGCGTGAAGGTCGCGCGAATGTACGAAAGATATGTTCCCCTCGTTTGTTCTTTTTGGAGTCGCTCCGTCACTCGCTCGATCCGTCCGTCAGTCACTCCGTCAGTCATTTCGTCAGTCAGTGGTGAGCGACGGGAAGCGACGCCGACCGCAAAGAAAAGAAACAAGACTCTCTCTTCTGTGGGACGTTAAGGCGGCATGGCGAAGGAAACAGGTACGTGGCTCCGCATGCGACGAGTCTCCTGCGTCTCGCGCATCCACACGTGGGGAGAAAAAAGAAGCCACGGTCTAATGTGGTGTGTTTGGTGGTTGTGAAACCTAGAGGACGTGTTGGGCGAACTGTATGCGTGGGATAGCGCGATCGACGACGTGTTTGCGCTCGATGAAAACGATCCAAGCCGCGACGAAGACGACGCGCTGGACGCGTACGAAGAGGTGATCCAGCTGGCGAGTCAACCGGAAGACGGCGCGGACTCGGTGCTGAGTCTCGCGGCGCAATTGCTGACCAAGCATTTCTTCAAGTTCCCGCATGTGCACATGAATGTTGTCGATGTGATGCTCGTGCTGTGCAGTGCGGAGCGTCCGCAAGCGGTGCGCATCCACACGATCCGCTCGCTGCTGCAGATCGTCAAGACCCCTACGAGCGAAGCAGAACCGGTGGCGAAGGAATGCTTAGACCGCATCAGTGAGGTTGTCGGCAAATTGGTGGAAAGAGAAACGTCGGGCGTGATTATGCGCCACATGACGCAATTAGCGAAAGCGCTGAAAGAGAAAGAAGAAGCTGCGGCGCTGGCTGCTGCGGAGGAAGACAAGCTGGCGAAGCGGAAGAATGCCAAGGCGGAGAAGCTGAAGAAGCGAACGGAAAAGGCGGCGGCTGCCGCTGTCGAGAGAGATTTAAAGAAGGCGTCGACAGCGCAGTCCGTGTTGCTGCAGCCAGTGGCGAAAGATGGTGAGTCTGATCGAGAAAAGCGAAGTCAGCGCGGAAGAAACTCCGACGACCATGATCACGCAGGTACATCCCTCCCTCGCCATTGTCGAGTGCCTGCTCTACAGCTGGTTGCTCTTGCTTCTGAGTTTCCTAACGACACGAAATGTGGCACTGTTGTATACTAGACAATGCTAAAGGAAAACACGAGGATCGCCGAAGTAAAGATGAAAGCGACTTGGCCAAGAAGGATGACAAGAAAAAAAGACACGACCGGATCGAAGAGGTGGTCCCGCGCTCCCAAGATACGCCACGAGCGGCTGCTGGCGGCTTCCACTCGCAGAGCTGCCCTCCAGGTCCCTACCTCTTTATCGGGAACGTCCCTTTCGATATCCGGAACTCGGACATTGCCGAGTTTTTGTCGGAAGTAGACCCGACCATGAAGAGCAGTTGCGTTCAAATCAAGTACCCGCCGCGCGGAGGATCAGGGTACGCGTTTGTGAGCTTACCGTCGACCCAGCTCGCGCGTGAAGCGATTCGTTTCGTGAGCAAAGCGAAATTCCAAGGTCGATACATGAATGGCAACTTTGCACGCGGTCCTCCGTGCGGGACGCTCTCGTTTGTCGAGCGCAGTGGCAAGGGTAGGAACATGGAGGATGACGATGCAGTACGCGATTTCAACTTTGCCAAGTGCAACCGCAGCGTGTGGGATCGACTGTGCGACGCATTGCGAGGGTATGGGGATTTGGAGATTGTCGAAACCGGGAAAGTTCGCTTCCGAGATGTCGAGAACGCGAAAGACGTGATTCGTAAACACCACTTTACGATCCAGGGCTTCGAGATCATTCCGATTTATGAACCCGAAGAGCAGTTAAAGAATGACAACACGCGCACTCGCCAAGTGCAAACGACGCGACAGGGGTTTGCGCTAAAATCAGGACGCGTCGGTACGTATCCGTCGAAGTGCGTGTCTGTATGCGAAGCTCGACTCGCTCTAACTGATCACTTTGTCTTGCTCGATGTTTAGTGGGAGATGTAGACTCGAATGCGCACGGTGACCGACACAACGACCGAGGACGTGCTGGGGATCGACAGAGTGATAAAAACGACCGAAATGGTCGGCGCAGTGACGACCGAAGTGAAAGTCGAAAGAGAAGTCCGAGTCCGAAGACGCGCGGGAGTAACAAAAACCCGTCGAGATCTCGATCGGTGTCTCCAACTTCCACCAATCGAAAGCAGGAAAAGCAAAGCACTCGGGATCGAGTCAAATCTCGCTCAAGATCCCCTGGACCCGCATCTAAGAAGCAACTTGCTCGTCCTCGTTCGAAGTCTCGATCAACCTCTTCTGCTCCGACTAGAAAGCAAGGTTCACGCGGTCGATCCAAATCTCGGTCAAGATCTCCTGTCCCACCATCGCGAAAACAGAAAAAGGATGCTCCGACCCGTTCGGCGTCTCGGTCGAATTCTCCTGCTCCCGCTAGAAAGCAAGAGATCCGAACCCGGCCAAGATCTCCTGTGCCAACTAGAAAGCAAGATGTTCGAAGTCGGTCGAGATCTCCCGTGCCTGCTTCTCCTCCTGGCCAAAAGGTCATATCTCAGCACAAGCAGCAGCACGCCAGTCGATCCCGCTCGAGATCGCCTGGGGTCGACGAAAGAAAACCTATTTCTCGTCGAGATTCTCCTCCGGTGGACCAGCGTGTGCAACTTGATAACCGTGGCGGTCGATCTGGTCCTCCTGAGAGAGCCCAGCCCCGAAGAACATCTCGCTCCCGATCTGGTGAACGCAGTCACTTCGGTGTTACTACCCGTGATGTTAGTAGCTACGGTCCTGGTCGACGTGGAGATGGAGGAAATGGAGGAAGACCGGAGCGAGGACCACGCAGTAACGATCAACCCTTTGACCATCCACGTCCACCTCCAGAGAGAAGAGAGAGCGGCGGACGGTCCAGCGGCGGAGGTATGGCCAGATATGGTCCCGCAGGTCCTGCGAGCGACCGAAACAGCGATTTGCGCGACGACAGAAGACATGACCGTTCCGCACCAAACCGAGACTATCGAGATTCGCCACAGCCCCAAAAGCAGTCGCTTAACAGCAACCACGAGCAACCTCGAAACGAACAACGCCGTCGTAGCCGCAGTCGACATGGCGTCGATCGTGCTCGCTCCCAGTCTCCGCACAATCGGCGTCCAGCGGATGTCCCGCAACGAGTGTTCGGAGACAATGGTCCTCGTGGACGCGATAACCGGACGCTGGAGCGAAACAATGGCAGTCGTCGTGACGATGACCGCTCAATTGCAGAGATTGCACGTGACGAGCAGGAGAAACAGCGGCAACAACAGCAAAATCGCCGCGAATCGTATCCTACTGGACACCTGTCTAGATATGGCGATGGAGGAAAAGCTGAAAGCTATTCTACGCCTCCGCCACGCGATGGTCGTCAACCAAGTGGTGGTGGTTTCCAAAAAAACCGCAGCAGAAGCCCTGGTCGACCTGTGCAACAGCACCGTCAGAGCCGTCGAAATGATTTGCCAAGAGATCGTCCTCTGTCGCCTCCTCGAGCAGCGCAGCCAAGTGATTACAACCGCGGAAATGGAGTCCGAGACTCTCCGCAGGTTGACCGAAAACGCGAACGAAGAGATTCTGATATTGGACGACCTGAGCGTCGTGGTCGGTCTCCTCCACCGTCTCCTTTTATGAAGACAAGCAATCGTCCGGCATCTCCGCCACCTATGGATCGGAACAGAGTCCATGGCAATCCTCGTGGACATGAGGACGATCGTGATCGCAAGCGCAATCATAATAATCGTCAGGATGCACAAGACCGCAGCCAAAAAGAGCAGAATCGCAATGGGTCGAATAGCCAACGAAGCGATCGTAGTCGAGACCGACCCCAGAAGCATTCGCCAGTGCTTGATTCGCCTCCATCAGGGAAGCGTCTGCGCTCGCTCACTCCGTCACCTGTGCGACGTGATAGCTACAAGAAGAAGACTGATTACCGTGAGCGTAGTCGAAGCCCGATCCTGAAACGAAGCATTGAACGCGAGAACGAGCATGTGTCTGAAAAGAAGCGCCGAGTCGACGACGAAGACCGAGTTGTGGTCCCAAAGTCGACGAGTGCGGTGTTTGACGACATGGATGAAACGATGGTTGACTACGATGAGGACGACGACTGATTGATTGATTGATTGAATGTGTAGTTGCGATTGTGTGACACAGTCCAACTCCTACCTGCGCTCTGGATTGATTGAATAGTTGCGATTGTGTGCGGCCAGCACAATCCAACTCCTACCTGCGCTCGGAGGCGAGAGAGAGAGAGTGCCTTTATGAAGATTTATACTACTTGTGTGCTTTGGTTTCCATTTATGAACAAACTTGGGCCTTGTCAGAAAAAAATAACAAACAGAAATCAAAAAGAAAAAGAAACGTCGACATTGGAAACAAAAACGAACGGAAGGCAAACAGTGCGTGGAGAGAGCGAAAGCAAGCAGCAAACCGTGAAGCGACGTCGCAGTAGCCTCCGCCTTTGGTCCTCGTGGTGCTGGTTGCTATGCTAGCCTTCTGGAACGCTTTTTCCAGTTGGTTTTGCATATTTCTTTGGCATGCGTGTTCTCTATTTCAGCGGTTTGGAGTGTGGCGTGCTGTGGTTTTCCCCTCAACATGGCGCGTTGTTGGGCATCGAAACGAAAATTGGTGCGGTTGATTGGATGCGTGGATTTCCCAAGCACACCCGCTGTGCGCCATCCTTTCCGTGCGTGAGAGCTTGTCTCTGTTTCTTATTCGTCGTGAGGATGGTCGCCTCTCGTCTTGAAAGGGATATAAACGTCTGTGTGACTCGGCCATCCGGTACATCCCCAAGTGGCAGGCAACCACGGTCTGAGAGTTCGCAACTTGGCCACTCCGAGAACGACTTCGGCGATGATCCAATTTCGCTCGGTCGCCGTTCTTCTGTTTGCTTTCATCCCTGGAAGCGCGCGTGGACATGTCTTCAGCGGCATCGTTGATGTGAAAGAAGCGTGTCCGCCTGACTCGTTCACATGTGCGCATGGTGGCATCGCGTTTCGCGATATGAATCACGGCTGCGAATTTACACCCTGCGAGTTTGTGACGCCTCGGACGAATCCGCCAACACCGTCGCCTACAAACCCGCGCGCGACGAATAGCTCGCAGTGGTTTCGCAACCACGAATTTTATATCCCGCGCATGCATTTCCGAGAGCTCACGCGCGGCTACGACATGTCGAAACGCGTGACGCAGTTGCTGCAGATGAAATCCCAGCGCGCGTCGCAATGGGTGGACTTTGGGGTATATACGGGCTGTGTCGATCTCTACGCCGTTCCTGCTCGCTTTGCGATCCAAGATGATGCTGAAAAGAAGAAAACCGACATGCACGAGCGATTGCTGCTTGAAGCGTTGTCAACGGGTGGTGATTCGACGCTGGCTGAACAAAGTCCCCTTCTTGTGGCATCGACAAAGCCATGGACTCGCCTGGCTCTCTTTGGCTGGCTCGCAAAGTATCCAACTTCAGCAGGTATTCTGAAGATGCTGCACGCGATTCAAGACGCAAACAGCCTCGAGGTGCTGATGAAGGGACCGCTGGCAAGCAAGCGCGATGTTCTTGACGTCGTGGCGGACGTCGCGCCAAAGCAAATCGTGGCGATCCCGTCGTTCGTGATTACGAATGCTGAGATGGGAGAGAACGGCGACGATGATGAAAGTCGTGGCTGGTTTGCAAAGCAACCGGACGTCGTTCAAGTCCAAGTATTCGATTTCCTCGAGCGTCGATTGTTTGCGATGGGTCATTTGGAATTCCCACCTTCGAAGCGCGTCGTTCGAAACGCTACAACGATGTCCCTCGACTCGGACAATACCAGCAGCGTGGCACCAAACAGGAGCGTGGGGTTCGCATCTCGGTACAAGAAGGCAAGTGCATCACTGGCCGCCTTTCTCACCCCATTTCCGAGTCTCCTTGGAAACGAATCAGGTAAGAACAATGCTTCCTTGTGGCTTTTTACGATGATGTTGTGCGATGCGCACGAAAAGATGGTGCGCGAGCAATCGAGTGTGCCGCTTACTCTGCTTGTCAAACCTGGTAACAGCAGCAGTAGCAGCAGTGATCAATTTGGTAGACCTTCGAATCAGTCGGCGGAGAGGAGTTGGCGTGATGCTAACAGTAGTAGTAGCGCCACACACAGAGGAGACCACGTCTTCTCTTGCTGGTTCTATCAGCAGATCGAGGATTTAAGTGGAGCTCCGATTACGAATCCATCCACGACGATGCATGCCGTGAGATTCTACCATTGACTTTAGTCCTAAGCAACGCGGATCCTGCACATGTCAGCTTGGAACAGGAGGACGAACGCAGTCCCACATGAAAGATGGTTTCGATTTCCCACTTTTGATAGCTTTCTTTGTTTTTTGTTTTGGTGTTGCTGTTTTGGTCCCTCACAATTTTTAGTCATAAAATTCGGTCTGGTGCTGGGCATTCTCACGCATCGCGAGTTCCTGCTGCTGTTGCTTCTCCCCCGAGATGTCCATCATCTCAACATCGTCTTCCTCTTGGTCTCTCGCCGCACTTTCTCGGTCGTCTTGGATAGTCGTCAATGGCACTTGGTGGAACGGCACGTTTGGAACGGGCTCGATCTGTCGCAGCTGCTCGTGCAGGATGCGCTTCATGTCGTTCAAGTAGGTGGGTGTGTTAAGATTCTCCATGTTGCTCACTGGCATGTGCAGACGGTATTCAGGACCGTAGTACTCGAAGTAGTCGTTGTATGGCATGGCGTCAGGCACATCGACGCCCGTGAGAACGGACGTCTCGTAGCACCAACATCGCGCGACGT
Organism: Globisporangium heterothallicum; assembly: GCA_023334155.1. Taxonomy (NCBI): domain Eukaryota; phylum Oomycota; class Peronosporomycetes; order Pythiales; family Pythiaceae; genus Globisporangium; species Globisporangium heterothallicum. Next base: position 6,821 of record JAASGH010000477.1, read on the forward strand.
TGCGAAGGGTGTAGCCACCGCCACCGAGCACCAAAGTCGGCACGTTGAAGCTCTTGACGTACGCCACACAGTCGGCATGACCCTTCACCGAAAGGTTGAAGCACCCGAGACGATCTCCGGAAAGCGAATCCGTACCACACTGGAGCACGACAGCACCCGGTGCGAAGTGCTCCATGATCTTCGAGATCACACTGCGGAAGATGCTCGTGAAGCTCTCGTCGTCCATGCCATCACGACATGGAAAGTTCACAGCGTAGTTTTTGCCATCCCCGTGACCAATATCCTTGATGTCACCAGTCCCTGGGAAGTACTCGCCGTACTTGTGGAACGAACACGTCATCACTCGGTTCGTCGTGTAAAAAGCCTCTTCGACACCATCACCGTGGTGGATATCGATATCAATGTAGAGCACACGCTGGTGCTTCTTGAGGAGCTCCAAAATACCCAGCACGCAATCGTTCACGTAGCAGAAACCCGACGCTTCGGATCGCTTCGCGTGGTGCAGTCCGCCAGACCAATTGATCACAATGTCAGCAGATTCATCGTTCAGCTTCGCAGCGCCACCGATCGAAGCAGAAGCGTACATTTGGCAAAACTCAAAGACACCGTCAAACACTGGACAATCTTCTCCGACATTGAAGCGTTGCAGCTGGCGCAGGTAGTCGTGCATGTTGTCTGGAGTGACCAGTCGAAGGAAATGGATGTAATCATCCGAATGAAAGCGCGTGAGTTCGTCCCATTCCACCAAACGGGGACGCTGCATGTTCACAACCAAACCAGTCAATCAGTTCGCCAGTACCCTATTGAACGATCGAAGCGAGCAAGAGCAGAGAGCACAAGACGTACGAAGATCTCCATGTGCTTGGTCAGTCCATAATTCGCGATCAGGTTGTGCGCCATACGAATACGATGCGGCTAACAATGATATCGCAAACCATCCATCACGATGTCAGCACCGCACGATCTCCCACCCACACACAGAGCAGCATATCAAAGACAGGAGCGTAGAGAGTAGCTGCTAGCGCATACCTTCATCGGGTGGTTTTGTCCGTAGTGGTAGTTCCCAATCTCCGCTACAAAAAAGAACAGTCAAGTCTCAGATCTCACAACAGCAGGAGGATCAGCACATGCGAGCGGGGAGCACGCGTACAGTCGTAGAAGTAGGCGACTCGGCGCTTCGTGCCGGTCGAGACGCTCGCGTTCGCGGGGCTGCCATTGTCGAGTACCGCCATCGGATCTCGCCTCTCGAATGTTCGGCCACTCTCGCTCTCTCGGAGGTGCTCTTCGGCTTCTTGTGTATCTGTCCGGTCTGTCGATACTACCCCGCAATCAACAACAACAACAACAACAACAACAGCGAGTAGAGTAGAGTCGGGTTTGCAAAACAGGGTTGCGCACCCATCTGGTCATCCGAATAGTGTGCAGACATCCGCGCCACACGAATGTAGGAGCGAGCGGTCCGATTTCGACGTGGGTGACGCAATACTGGTTGTTCCCTTTGAGAGCCAACCAGATCGAGAAGAAACAGTGGGAGATGAGGTGGGACTTTTGTTGAGGTGGGAAACGTAATTACGCGTTTTGTGGATGGGAGAAGGGTCAGGTCTCGTAAATAGAAAAAGGTCTCTTGAGTCGTAAAAAAGACAAACCAATCAAACGAAAAAAGTGGCGGACGGGTTGGCTCGCAGACGCGCGAGCGAAGCAAGCGAAGAAGAAGGGGAAGAAGAAGGGGAAGGAGCGCCAAGAGCCTCATAACGCTATTAGATCAACAATAGACTGACCGCGCACGATGGCTGACAAGGAATTCGTGGACGAAGAAACGGTTGTGGAAGTGGACGCCCACGACGGTCGTGGCTTCCAGCCAGTCGACGACGTCGCGGACAAGGTCGCGGACCTCAATGTCGATGACGACGAGGAAGACTTGGAAGACGACTTGGCCAACTTGCCTGCGAACGTGCAATTGCGCTTGGTCGCGCTGCGCAAGCTGCAAGAAGAGCAATCCGTGCTCGAAGAGCAATTCGAGAAAGAGCGCAAGCTGCTTGAACTCAAGTACGAGAAGCTGTACCAACCGTTCTACAAGCAGCGTGCGGAGATCGTCTCGGGTGAAAAGGAGGTCGACGCCGTGCTGAGCGGCGAAGGCGCGCCACAAGAAGGCGCCTCTGCGGAAGAAGAAAACGTGAAGGGTGTCCCTGGTTTCTGGCTTCGTGCCTTCATGAACCACTCTGCGTTGGCTGATCTCATCCACGAGCGCGACCTGCCAGCGTTTGAATACTTGGTCGATGTGCGTTCCGCGTCCCACGAAGAAGACAATGGCTTCAAGCTCGAGTTCGACTTTGCTGAAAACCCATTCTTCACCAACAAGACCTTGTCCAAGGAATACGACATCGGTGATGCTTCGGAAGCCGGCGAAGCCGTGCTCAGCAACGTTGCTGGCACCGTCATTGAATGGAAGGAGGGCAAGAACCTTTGCGAAGTGACGAAGAAGGTGAAGCAACGCGCTAAGGGTGGCAAGGGCGAGACCCGTGTTGTCAACCGCACTGAGCCATGCGAAAGCTTCTTCCAATTCTTCACTCCAGTTGAGATGCCATCGGAAGAAGACGATGAAGATGTAGGTTTTATTGGGTTGCGTCTTTGGCATCTGTCGTTGCTGCATCGTTTACTTACGTTTGTGTGTGTGTTTTACCCTTTCTAGAACGATTTGATCATGCGTCAACTCACTGGCGACTTTGAAATTGGTTTCCTCATCCACGAAACCATCATCCCGCAAGCGTTGTTGTGGTTCACCGGTGAAGCCGTCGAAGACGACGACTCGGAGTACGATCCAGAAGACGACTACGATGACGATGAAGAATCGGACGACTCGGATGAAGATGCTCCTCGTGCGCGTAAGACGAAGAAGAAGTTCCCAGCTCTTGAAGGCGCCAACTCGACCGAAAAGCCACCTGAGTGCAAGAACCAATAAGTTACCGATGTCTTTACAAGCTCTTCTCTATTTCCACGTACTACTTTAGCCTTTTGATTTGATGATATATAAGGGAGCAACGACCAAAAAATGGAATCTGTGCATTTCAGCAATCGTGTGTTGCATGTGTGCGTGCAGTAATGGTAGCCATTCCTATGGATTGTTTGTGTATCCATCTGAGGTTGGCATTCCTTTCTCGTTCGTGCGATGCGAGAGCACATGGTGTGGTGTCCACACGTTTTTCGAGCGTTCACTTTCGCACCCATCTGACAGACCAACCCGCAACACGTCTCGACACTCCAACTCATTCAAAAGATGTGTCCGAACGTTGCTGGACAAGCGGGTTTGGATCTCCTAACATATTTGGGAGTGTCGAGTTTTGTCGGTTGGAAGTAGGTAACCAGCTAACCGCTTCCGAGATGATGGATCGGTTCGGTGGTTTGCGCGACCTTCGGACAACCGCGTCGTACTTACTGCGCACTCGCATGAGACACTTTCCGCAGTTTTTGTGTGTATTCTGGTGATGTTTGCAGCCATTTCTCTCAACACTTTTCGACCGATGACAACGCAGTGGATGTTGCTGCAATATCCAGTCCGTTTCGAGTGGATTTTGCGCCAGGAAGAGACGATTTATCCGGATTTTGTGCAGCCATTTCACGAAACCGACCTCAACAGCACCAAATATCGTGGAACGGAGAGGAGGAGCATTAATCTCAGCATCCCTGATTTTTTCTTGCGCTTGGATGCATGTTGCTCGCCAGCACCTGATTCTCAGCGCGAGCTTGCATGGCATGCATCCGTGTTGAACAACAGACGCAGCATGAGAGCAATCGCTCTGTGTATGTCTCCGAGCTGGTTGTTCTTGTGGGGGGGAAAAGAGGATGCAATGGAGCACCAGTGCGGGAATCTTTTTCTCACGTGACTCGATGTCGCAGACGATGTGCCGCTCCGTCAAACGAATGAGAGCAATTACTGCCATCGCATACAGTGTACAGCAATGCGTGGTCGAGAGTGCAGCGCACTGCCTCATATGTCAACCGAGTGGCATCTGTTCTCGTCGTCGAAACAATGCAAAACGGTTTGCAACTGACGCCTCTCCTATCCGAAGACTCCGCTTCCCTCTTAGCGTATTCCTATAATGTGATATTGGTCGTGAAGGACTGCTCCAAAGAACTCGTCCAGGCATTTCGCACCCATCGATGACTGTCTTCCTCCGATTCCTTCCAAGACTCGATCTGGTCCACTCGTGTGCTACGAGAGAGGGCTTTGTGGATTGCATCTGCATTCACTTTCTCTCCACACACCACACACACATACGCCAGCTGGGTTGAAACATTTCGCAGAAAAAATGCATTCCTGCCAATCACGATCCGCGATTATATCAATCGTCCATCTTTTCATCCAATCGAGCGCTTCGGACCAGACAGTCAGTGGTTGCGGTTGTGGTTGTGGGTGGTGCGTCTCTCTGGATCGCCTGTCTATCGACCTGCAGCGCTTTTCTGGATGGCTGGACAAATACAACAGAAGCGCATGCTGTTGTTGTTGTTGTTGTTGTTGTCGGAAGAAGGAAGGAAGAGAAAAACCTTGAGAAAAAAGCGCACACATTTCCTGATCGAAACTCAGGTGGAACGCATTCATTAGACAAGCAGCTTCTCCATTCGCGGATTTGACCAAAGAGTGCGGACGATCCCGCGCGACTGCCCTTAAAAGAGAGAGAGAACGAAAATGGAGGCGTCTTCTTCATGCAGCTGCGAGATGGGACTCTTTGACTTTTTCCGCTCGCGCTC